>JBDJHY010190980.1:0-11843 GCA_039654485.1 Withania somnifera
TATTAAAGGCTTGTAAATCGTGGCAATGGTTTTTGGGTTATTCTATAGTTAGGTTTTATATTTGTACCTTATTTTCTTCTCATTGATTCATTACTTTTCGTATTTACCCTTATAGAATTGTGTAGGGTTACTTGTCTAGGTGGCTTAAGGAAAGTTCCTTCAGGACTTAGGATTTTGGGTCATGACATTTCTATTCTATTTTAGGTCAACGGGTAGTGTATACCAAACACCCATAGTTTGGGTCTTCCACTTATACAATTTGATTTGAAACTTAACCAAACACTAAGAAGGATGAATGCAAAAGATGAAGAAGTCTTGCTCAATGAACAAGTTCAATTAAATGCAAATGACCCTACCAGGATCAATAATCCAATGGCAGTTGTTCGTCCTCTACAACTAAATATAAATAATCATAATGTTCAAAACAATAAGGCATTTAAGGAGGATGAAGATGCCAAATTGGAAGGAGCCGGTGTAGTAGGGAAAATTATTCCACCACCTTTAGTACCATGTGCCAAGTTCAATATCACAAGTACAATGATCCAACTTCTGACTATGAAGGGGTTATTCAAAGACACAACTAGGGAGGATCCAAATCTATATTTGATGGACTTCACATTGATCTTCAAGTTATATAAATTTCTAGGGGTGATTCAAAATGTCATACACTTGAGTTTATTTCCATCGTCATTGTGTGGGGAAGAAACAATGTGCTAGATTACTTGCCGCCAAATTCCATCACTGTCTGCTAAGTTAAAAAAGGCTTTCCTAGAAAGATTCTTTCCTGCATCCAAGATGTTGCAACTCCAGGATGAGGTAACAAACTTTAGGTAGAAGAATAAAGAAGATCCACATGAAATGTGGTTTAGGTTCAATAAGAAGTTGAAGAAATTTTCATCTAATAGACTTGATGAAAATTTCTTGATTGCAACTTTTTAAAGGGCCTTTAATTTTGCAAATAAAGTGGTAGATGATTCTATAAATGGGGGATCATTCATGAAAAGGATATATGTTCAAGTATCTCATGAGCTCAATAAAGTTACTAAAACAAATCGAACATGGAGCATAAGAGAAACTAATGTATCTAGTGGAAAAAATGCAACGAATTTGTCATTGGAGTAACACCAATGAGAAGATAAAAGGGACCAAGACATGGCGTACCTAAAGACATAAATTGAATTGATGTCGAAACAACTCTTAGGTTGAGATTTTAAGAAGTTAAAGGTTGTAGGTTCAATGGAAAATGTAGATATAAGGAGACTGAGTCTGAATCCAATGATGAGGAAAAGTATTTGTAGAATTAGGGGTTTCTTCCAGGGAACTAAGGTTAATACTACAACAACGACAACTATATGAAAAGGGAGAGTATGGAGACCGAGAACGGGGTAGATGGAAGAACAAAGATAGCTACAAGAAGGATTGTAATTTGTTATATGTAACTCCTAGTAGCCATGATTGTGATTCAAGTACATTGAGGATGGAAGAGATGTTTGTGAGAGTTCTACAGAGGTTGGAATCTTCTGATGGGAGTTTAAAAGACATCAATGGAAAAATTTCAAACATTGATCAATTAGTGGATTCACACTCCACATCTATTAAGAAATTGGATTTCTATATAGAACATTTGTCATCGAAATAAAAAATGAAAGTAGGTACCTTACTGAGTGACACAATTCCTAATCCAAGAAATGATTTCCAATGCATGGCTATCACCATAAGGATTGGAAAAGTACTACCTGAGCCAAGGCAGACGATTGATGAGAAATACAAAAATGATATTCTAACTCCCCAAATGAATTTTAAAGATAAAGAAGCTGCAGTGAATGATTATTAAGACCATGAAGCTGATGAGTCACAGTGACATAACAAGGTAAATAAGGAAAAAAACAAAGGGGAGCCTCAACAATGATGTCAAGACCACCACCCTTATTTCTCCACAAATAGAAGAAGAAAGTTAAGGATGGGAAGTTTCATAAATTCATCTCAATTTAAAGCAATTGTCAGTAATCATCCTATAGGTGGAAGCACTTGACGAAATTCCAGAATAGGCCAAGTTTATGAAAAACTTAGTCATAAAAAAGATATTAGTTATTTTTGATCTAGTAAAATTTATTATTGTAATGCCATTTCTTCAAGATAGTTGGTTTAGAAAATGGAGGATCTAGAGGCATTGACCATTCCATGTACTATAGGAGCTTTCATCTTTGCTAGAGCTCAATGTGGCCTTTGTGATAGCCAAAATTTGATGTCATTATCCTTTTATAGACAAGTGGTCTTAGGATCCCCCAAGCCAACCTCGATGCTGTTGCTAATAACTAACTGATTTGTAAAGAGGCTATAAGTAATGTTATGTGATATGCTAAGTTAAGGTGGTTGACTTTATTTTCACAGTAATTTTTTTATTCTAGATTGTGAAATTGATTTTGAAGTATCAATTATTCTTGGCAGGCCATTCTTAGCTATTGGAAGAGCTCTAGTAGATATGTAGAGAGTTGAGATAAAATTAATACTTAATGATAAAGAGGTGTTCTTCAACATGTGTAAATCAATGGTGCAACAAAGGGATATGAGTATGGTGTATGTGATTGTTGTTTATTTTGATGAAGTTTAGAGGTGCCCAATTGAGAAGAGCCTGAAAGTTGAAACATTAGTATTTGTGGCTATGAATTTTGATGGTGAGGGCATTGAAGACTATGTGTAGACCGTGAATTCTTTGACTGGGCTAGGTTCATACTCTTATGAGCTAGGAAAGTTAGACATAGACCTAAAAAATAGACCTACTTCACTTTTGAGCTGAAAATGTTTCCAATACATCTTCGGTATATATTTCTAGGGGCTGAAAACACCTCTTCTTTCATCCTATCTGTAGACTTTATCGATTGGCAAGTTGAGGCATTAGTGTCGGTATTGCAAAGGTTCAAAAGGGAAATTAGGTGGACCATTACCTATATCATATGTATCCCAAATGGGATATGCACACATCAAATCCACATTGAAGAAAATTGTGTTCCAAGTACTAAGACCAGAGGAGGTTAAACCAACTGATGCAAAAAGTCATAAAGAATGAGATAATCAAGTGGTTGGATATTAGTATATCTACCCTATTACTAACAGTGAGTGGATGAGTCCAGTACAATGTGTAGCGAAGAAGGGAGGCATGAAAGTGGTGCTCAATGAAAATAATGAATTAATCCAACGTAGGCCAGTCATGGGTCGAAGGATTTTCTTGAACAACAGGACGTTAAATTCCTAAATGATTAAAGACCATTTCTCAATATTATTCATAGAATAAATACTAGATAGGCATGTTGGCATAGATTGGTATCATCTTTTGGATGGTTATTCTGGATATAATCAAATCTTCATCACCCTTGAAGATCAACAGGAAACTACTTTACATGTCCTTATGGTACTATTCTTTCGAACGAAAGCCATTTGGACTATGTAGTGTGCCTGCTACCTTTTAGAGGTGTATGATGTTGATCTTCTTTAATATGTGGGGGATTTTCAAGAAGTCTTAATGTATGAATGATCTATAGTTGTGGATTCTTTTGATGACTGTTCGGACAACTTATTTAAAGCTTTACAAAGAAGTATTCATGCCAACCTTTTATTGAATTAAGAAAAGTTCCACTTCATAGTAAAGGAGGGCATTGTCCTTGGTTATAAGATTTCAGAAAAAGGTATCGAGGTTGATAAGGCAAAAGCTGATGTGAAAGAAAAGTTACCACCTTCAATTTTTTCTAAAAGGAGTGAGAAGCTTTTTAGGTCACGCCGGTTTTTTGCAAAAGGTTAATTGAAGATTTCTCAAAAGTTGCAAATTCATTATGTAAGCTTCTTAAGAAAGAGGTGAATTTATCATGTGATGATGCATGCTAGATATAATAACCTCATGATCATTTATGAGAATTATGCAACGTTTTTCATTCTAGAGCTTTCTAGTAGTTATCTCAAGTCATTTATGACTTGTTGGGACCGGTAGTTCTGTTCCTTGGCGGCTTGGTTGAGAAATATCTCAAATTGCCTGTTTCAGAGTCTAAGACTAAGAACTCATTGATAAAGTCAGATTTTCTTCAATACTAGTTTGGAATTAAATTTCAATATTTTCACTACCTCCGGAATGTCTAAACAAAGTCAAGATTGACCTTATGCTTGTGCTTCAGAGTTTTTATTTACAATTTGTGCTAATTTGTGGATTCTGGTTAGGTTTAAGGCCTAACTTGGAGCTTGACTGGTATTTTAGTGTTCGGAGTGTCAGAATGGATTTTTGACGCTTTCATCAGTTCTAAAATGGTGAATTTAGGCTAGTTTGACCCTTGGTATGCTTCCCAAGGTGTCCATTCTCGATGAATTGGTTTGTGGAAAATTAGAATTTACTCATTTTGGCTAATTCTTGTTTTAGGGTCATTTTCACTCAAACGACCTCCGATATCCTTTTGTCAATCCTGTTGAGTCTGAAATATGTTTTTCATATAAAATATACATTTTGTTTGCCAAAATTGGACTCTATTTTATTTCTGAACCCCTAATTTAAATTTCTAAAAATTGTTGTTTTTGTTGGTGCATACACAAATTGATTTAATCGGTGACCAATAAATCAGACATTTAGCCGATAAATCAGAACCTATCAATGTTTGCCAGAACCTAAAGAATACTGATTTGTCGGCCAGGTGACTAATAACATGGTACCTTCTAGTGACTTCCCAACTTTAGGGGTGATGCCGATTTATCAGCAATTTGTCTGATTTATTAACACTTTTTCTGATTTGTTGGTACCCTCTCTTTTTTTCAATATTCAGGGTGAGCCGATTTATCATCACTTTGTCTATTTTATCGATACCTGCTCCCTTGTCCCAATACTCAGGGAATACCAATCTATCGGCACAAGTGACTGATAAATCGACATCTGAGGCATATTTTATCAGTTTCAACCCCATTCTTGGTTCATTATTTTCTTAATCTTTCCCATGTTTTCTCTCAAATCGTAGCATGATTTTCCTTGGAAATATCCCAAAACTCCATAGAAATTTTCCTTGAAGATTCCATTTGTCTTCCTCACCCTTGGTAAGTAATTTCATCCATTTAATTCAACAAAAATTAGGGTTTTCCCTCCATTTATGCCCTAGTCATGATCTCTTGATTTCACCACTTATCCAAAGTTTTGGGGTAAATCCTTATTCATTAGGGCTATTTTAGTTTATAGTAAATCTTTCTTTTCTAATTTCATCGTATATTTCCATAAAGAATGAATCTTTAAAATTCCTTTCATACTCTATTTATTCCGGGTTTTTCAAGGGTCTTCCCTTGCTTGAATTGTACTAAATTTTAGAGCACAAGTTTCTGGTAACGATGGGAACCTCGTGATGATGTTTACTTTCAGTTTCAACAAGCAAGCCCCTGCATACTTATTTCAAGCCTGATTGTAGACCCAGTGCGAAACTTAACATAATTATACCTTTAAACTGGTATTGATATATGGAATACTATTTTACAAGTTTCAGAGAAATTGTATTCGGTTGGTATCAATTGGGGTAGCATTTGCGAGTTTGCAGGCTTTATCATTGGCTGATAGGTAGGCTTTTTGGGACTATCTCTGGGTTTATAACTTTAATAATTGTACTAAATAGCATCTGTGGGTTAGGTATCTAGGTTGTTATAATAACCTTGTACCGTTGTTTCGTCCTTTCTCATTGTTACCTATTTCAACATCCGAATTAATATGGTGTATGTAACCTAGGATTTGTCTAGTACTACCTGTGCAAGGCATTGGTTGTTCTCATTTCATGTATATATACTTGCTAATATGTTGTGCTTTCCTAACACGAATGGTTGGTCCATAGGCTTCATTGAGAATGTATTGGGGTTAGGCTAGTATCAACATATAATTATTGAGCCGTGAAGGCTAGACACTGATTTTTATAATGATAATCGATAAGAATATCAATAACTTGGAATATTCTAATAATAATATAAGTTAAAGGAATTTTTAATTGTTTTTGACTCGGTGGTGTATCGAGCACCCGATACCACTATTTTTACTTGTTTTAGCCTAGGCTTTACACTGGCAACGAGAAATATCACTTGAATAATTACTGTTGGGACTTGAGATTGACTTTGTTCGAAAATGAGTACAACAACTGGCACTTGAGCCCGGCGTTATACAGCAGTGAGTATAACTTTTCCATACTATCATATATACTAGTTAAGAGGATTATTGATATAGTTTCCTAGAGGACTTTGGTGATACATGACATTGAGGCGAGGATGCTATAATCAGATGACATTATGGCCTTTGAGGCATGGGAAACCATGACTTGTCTATACTATAACTTGATAAGACTTGATATATATATATATGAGGCATGGAACACCAGATTTGATACTTGTGAGGCTTATGGTATGGGAAGTGATATTTTGATGACATTAGGTCTTTTATATGGTGAACAATCTCCGTGGAACTTACCTATGAGCTATGGTGACGTGGAGGAGGCATAGGGAGGAGTAGGGTTATACCGAGTAAACATAGGGTAGCCTTCTATGGATTCTTCCTACTTGGCCTAAGGGTACCAGGGGAGAAACATACATAGGACTGTTACTTCATGGCGTGTATTGACTTTTCTGCACTTGTCTTCTTCGGTGTATCCCTAGTAGTATCTGCCTACGGGTGAGCTTGTTTTCTTTGTACGCTACATTCCTTATGGGGGGCTTCACAGTGTTCATATGTTTATTATATTATTTCTATTATTGCCTCATGATATTACCGACTATTGGATATTTCTAGTTACATGGGTTATTGTGCATTTATCATCTTATAAGTCTTTCTGGTCTTACTTGAGGTTACTGGTATACTGTCTATACACTTTTTCTATTTTCTACTTGACTCCTAATTATTTATTATTATTTTTCGTATATATTGCTGCAAGGATTTCGGGTACGTACTTCCTTTATGCCTGATTCCTATTATGTGATTTAGCTAGCGAAGCCATGTTTATCTGTTACTTGATCCTCATATGAGTAGCTAGCTTTCATGATGTACTATTTGCTTCTATGACCCTATTTATTGTATTCCTTTATTTAATATTTTTATTATTATTATATGCTCTGTGGGCCCTCTAAGACTACTGGGTACGGGTTTCTTTGACAACTTGTACTTATACTACAGTTGCCTATGTACAAATTCGAGTACAGGTGCCTGACGTTATTCACAGACTGATGTTCGTGTTAACCCTTTTGCTTTCAGATATTTAGGGTGAGCTTCGAGTCTAGCTTTGTCCTTCTTCTTTTTACTATTGGGTTGATCTCCTTGTGTTTTCGGAGATACTTTGACATTAAACTTTTTTCATATTTTGGACTTAGAGGTTTTGTAATACACTGACTATCAGGTTTTGGGTATTATCCACTAATTGTAATTCCACTATATTAAGTATTTCTTTTCCAGTTATATTTTATTTATTATACTTGTGATTTCCTCTTTTGTTATAGTACTCCTCCGCTTAGGCTTCGGACTATAACGTTAGTTCTCCTATGGTTGTATAGTATATGCCATCACGACAAAGAAATCGGGTCATGAAAAATTGGTATTAGAGTGCTAGGTTCGTCGGTGTCAATACAAAGAACCAATGTCTAGTAGAGTCCTACAGATCAGCACGGAGATATATGCAACTTATCTTTGGGAGGTTATGTGACATGTAGGAAAATAACTCTTTCTTTTAAATCTTATGTCGTGCGTACATCCTTGTTGGTTTTGTGAAACTTTCTTACTCAGTGTTCTCACTCTTTTGCAAATTCCTCATACATGTTTGTCAGTGGCAAATAAGACTGCTAAAGTTCCTGCCAAAGTATCAGCAGGGCTACCTGCTCCTACTGCTACCCTAGAGGTTTGATCAGTGCCTTTAGCACCTATTGCAGCACTAGCTGTGACACCTATTGTAGCACCTGTTCCAGCACCTATCGCAGTATTGCTTCCAGATATATGTAACATCTTATGGTAGTTGCTCAGTGCCTATGTTGGTTACCCTACCAATGGAACATAGACAGTCATTCCAATAGAACAGCCTATAACTGTCATTCCTTCAGTGCAACCAATTCTACCTATTTCTCCAGCAGGTATTCCAACACTTTCCCAGGTCCTCCCGGTACTAGTTGTAGCTCCTTCAATTGAGCAGCAAGACAGCTATGACAGATTCAGAGTAGAAGATCCTAACTAGATTTCTGAGGTTGGAACCCCCTTGGTTCCCTAGAGTCCCGGGGGAGGATGCACATGAGTTCATTATTTAGTGCAAGGAAATATTGAGGAATCTTGGCGTTTCAAAGACCCACAGTGTAGCTTTCACTACTTATTAGATGCGTGGTGCAACTAAGCAGTGGTGCAAGGCTTTTGTGGTATGCATACCAGAAGGTTCACAACCGACTTGGACTGGGTTTTATGAGGTTTTTATGAGAAATTTTATATTGAGGGTGGAGTTCTAGGAAGCTTGAGCAGGAATCGATGTCAACGGTGGAGAATGAAGCTCAATTTCGCTAGTTGTCAGTTTATAGTATTTAGTTTATGCCCACTGAGGCAGAGAGTTTGTGCATATTTTCTTATGGGTTGAGAGACAAGCTCCGTGAGGCTATGGCTTTGTTAGTATCGAATGGTCAACCATTCCAGGACATGGTAGATCATGCAAACATTATTAAGGCCCTCTATCATAGGTCACATCAGTACAATGAGAAGAGGCAGAGGCATCACGATGGATATAATGGGTCTTATTCTGAAGGGCCTGGTAAATTTCGGTAAGCATAGGTCCAGTCTAGTAGGCTGGTGCAGTAATCTCTATAGGTTTCATCCCCTCCTATAACACAATTTTCTTGGGAATCTGGATCTTCGGACCATGATAGTCAGGTGGGTTCTGGCAGAGGTTCATGAAAGTGTGGGCCATCAGGGCCGTGTTTTGAGTGTGTCATTATGAGCCACTATGATAGAGCTTTCCCTTATAGGGAAACCATTCATCTTGCTCCTCAGTTTGTATAACCCTTAAAAGTACTGCCTTCATCAGCTAAAGGTAGGGCACAGGGTGACTATTCTAGTGGTGGCCAGCGTGGTAGAGGCGGTGGTTGTGGTCGCATCTCCAGTTGTATGATATTCCTGTAATGACCTTTATTGTCATTTGTAATAAATACATGATGTTTTGCATTCTAGAGCATTTCAGTAGGTTTTTTAAGTCATTTATGACTTCCTAGGACCAATAATTCAGATCCCTGGCGACTCGGTTGAGAAATATCTCAAATTCCTTGTTTTAGAGCCTAAAACTAAGTACTCATTGAACAAAGTCAAATTTTCTTCAAGATGATCTCGGAATTAAATTTTGACAGTTCTGTTAGCTCCAAAATGCCATACAAAGTCAAGATTGACCTTAAGTTTGTGTTTTGGAGTCTTTGTTTGCAATTTAGGCCAATTTGTGAAATTTAGTTAAGTTTAAAGCCTAAAGTGGAGCTTGGGTGGTGTTTTGGTGTTCGGAGTGTCGAATAAAAATTATGACACTTCCATTAGCTCCGTAATTTTGAATTTAGGCTAGTTTGACCCTTGGTACGCTACCCAAGGAGTACGTGCTCGATTTGAGTCTTTATGTGAAAAGTTAGAAACTTTCTACTTTTGTGAAGGCTTGATAGGGGGTAGTTTTCATTCTAGTGACCTCCGATGTCAATTTATTTGATTTCGTTGAGTCCGAAATATATTTTCCACATAAAAAACATATAAAGTTTGTAAAAATTGGACTCCGTTTGAATTCCGAAACCCCGGAGAAACTTTTAGAAAATTGCAGATTTTTCTGGTGCAACTTTGACCAATAAATAGGTCAAAGTACCTATAAATCGGCCCATATGCTGATTAAGTGGACCCCCCTAAGGTCCGATAAATTGTATCAAATGTCCGATAAAGCGAACAGTGCTGATTTATCGGCACTTATGTCAAATAAAGCGGAATCCGAGCCGTTTTATACAGTTTCTTTACCCATTTTTTGGGATCATTTTACAACACGTTTTACTCATTTTCTCTCATATACTGAGGCAAATTTCCTTATAAAAACCTCACAAAGTTCCTTGAAGATTGCGCACATCATCATCATCTTCGGTAAGTAATTTCTTCCGCTAAAATTCATTAAATCTAGAGCTTTTCCTCCATTATTTCCCTAATCATGAACTCTTGATTCCTTCCATTATATTCAAAGTTATATAGTAATTCCTTGCTTCTTAGAGTTATTATTCATCATAGTAATATCTCCTTTTCCAAATTTAACGTATAAATTCATAAAGTTTGATTTTTTAGCCTTTTTTTATACACAATCTACTTCGGGCTGTTCAAGGGTCTTCCCTTACTCGAATTGCACTCAATTTTGGAGCACGAGTTCCTAGTAATGTTGGAAACCCTATGACGACTTTTATTTTCCATTCCAACAAATGGGCCCCGCAATCCCATTTTAGGCCCAATTTTAGGTCCAATCCGAAACTTACAATAAAACATACAGTTAGACTCGTATTAATGTATACAATACTTTGACACAATTTTCATATCATTTGTAGAACATTTAATATCAGTCGGGGTGCTATTTGTGAACTTACAATGCTTTAGCATCGGATGACAGGTAGGCTCTGTGGGGCTACCTTTGGGCTTATACCTTTAATAACTGTACTAAATAGCATTCCTGGGATGCTTAGCTAGGTTGTATAGTAACTTTGTACCGTTCTTTCTTCCGTTCCATGGTGATATTTATATTTGGCATTCGACTAATATGGTGCCCACGACTTAGAAATTAATTAGAGATACCTGCGCAGGGCATATGATGTGGATATTACATGATCATTTGTTGATATGAATACTTGTTGATTTGTTGTGCATTCATGACAGGAGAGGTTGGGCCTATGGCTCCGATGAGAGTGCATTGGGGCAGGGTCAATATCACCACCTGATTTTTGAGCCATGATAGCTAGAGGATAATTTTGACCATCCAATAACACTAATTTTTACTTATTTTAGCCCAAGCTTTACCCCCTGCCACCAGGAAATATGTGTTTTCTAATAAATGTTGGGACTTGAGACCAACTCCATTCAGCAATGAGTATAGCCGTTGGGACTTGAGTCCGTCATCGTACGACAGTGAGTATAACTTTTTGACACACATGGTACTACTGGTTATGGAAACATTATGATACCTAGTTTAGTGAGGACTTTTGGTGATACGATGTTATACATGCGTTATATGCCTTGATTTGCCGATAATGGCTTGATGATACTATTGATATGAGGCACGAGATGTCAGACTTGATATACTTGCCAATAATGACTTGATGATACTATTGATATGAGGCACGAGATGCCAGGTTTGGGATTTATTGCAGTTTGGGATGTGAGGTTTTTATAAATTTCATGTGCTCGTTTACTTTTCTGCACTTAGTTTCTTCAGTGCGCTCATAGGTCGGATTGGGGGCCTATAAGTGAGCATGTTTTCTATGTACGCTGTGATTTTTTTTTGTGGGACTCGTCAGCTTCTATTTACTTTACTTTATTATTCCTATTACTGCTTAGCTTTCATTGTTGATTAGTTACTGCTTCTGGTTATGTGATATTTTGTGCCTTATACTATTTTTGAGCTATTCACTCTTTTACTTGAGGTTACCGGTATATCGTCTGTATTCTCTCCTATTTTTTTTGACTCCTAATTTATTGTATTATTATTCACATATATTGTGGCAAGGATTCCGGGTACGTTTTCCTTCATTTCCTGAGATCCTGTTAAGTGATTAGCTAGCGGTAAATGTTTACTTGTATTTGATTCTTAATTTCGTAGCTAGATTTCCTTGATGGT
>JBDJHY010190991.1:0-21499 GCA_039654485.1 Withania somnifera
TTTAAACCAAAGAAAATGACTTATGGTTGATGATCCATCATCCTTAAATGGATATCAATAAGGAGAGAAAATACTAATAAACTAAGAGAGATAAAAAGGAGAAGGAAGTGATCTTACCAAAATATACCTATCACAACGACAACCACGGAAGAAATGCTTATGCTTATTTTGCCCACGTTAGAAATGCCAGTGATGAGTTCCTTTCCCCTTAGGATACCAATTTTTCTGTTGATGTAAAACAGGGAACCAGGTAAATTTCAGTTCGTCTATATCGTATGCCATCAGCTAAGCTTCGTGAGCTTAGTGTCCAGCCGTACGACTTGCTTAACAAGGGTTTTATCTATCCTAGTGTTTCAGTGTGGGGTGCCCGGATGTTTTTTTTTAAGAACAAGGACAGGTCCCTGTAGATGTGTATTGACTATATGTAGCTGAACAAAGTGGCTATTTAGAATAAGTATCCTCTGCCTCGCATTGATGATTTGTTTGATCAGCTTCAGGGAGCTACGGTGTTCTCTAAGAACTATCTAAGGTTCGTCTACCATCAGTTAAGGGTTCAGGCTGAGGATGTCCTAAAGATAACTTTTATAACGAGATATAGGCATTATGAGTTTCTGTTGATGTCATTCCGGCTGACTAAAACCTGCGCAGATTTCATGGATCTGATGACTCAGGTATATTGACCCTATCTGGATTTATTTATGATTTTTTTATCGATGACGTACTTTATTACTAGTGGAGTCAAGCCAAGAATGAGGGCCATCGAAGAGTTGTATTGCAAACTTTGAGGAATATGGAACTCTACCCTATGTTCTTAAAGTGTGATTTTTTGATAGATTCAGTCTCCTTTTTGGGCTATGTGGTATCATGTGTCGGTGTCAGTGTTGATATGGCTAAGGTTGTAGCTGTTTGTGATCAGCCTCGACCTATGTCTATGACTGTGATCCGTAGCAGGGAATTATAATTATTTTGTTCATGGTTTTTCTTCTTTCGTATCCCCGTTGATTAGACTATCATGAAAGGATATGCCCTTCCAGTGGTCAGTTGAGTGTGAGGCAAGTTTATTGAGGTTGAAGGAGTTACTGACTACTACTCTGTTTCTTGTTCTACCTGTTGAGGGCCAACCATTTACAATATTTTGCGATGCTTTGAGTATTTTCATTGGTTGTATTCTGATGCAGTAGGGCCCTATTATAACATATACATTGAGGAAACTGAACGATCACGAGTGCAAATACCCCACCCATAATTTGGAGTTGGCATTGATGGTTTTTGCACTTATGATCTGGAGGAATTACATATATAGAGTCCACTAGGAGGTATTCACTTCTCATCGCATCTTGTAGTATATTATGAATTAAAAAGAGATTAACTTGAGGCAACAAAGGTGGGTTCAGCACCTAAAGAACTACAACTTGACTATTCTCTGCAATTCGGGAAAGGCTAACGTCATTGACGACACCTTGAACAGGAAAGTGGTGAGTCTAGGTGCCTAGCTATAGTACCTTCTTCATAAAGACCACTAGCTCAGGATATGTAGTTCTTAGCGAGCATAAGGGTTAGGTTTGATCTTTCAGTTCCATAATGAGTTATTGTCCGTATTGAGCGCATATCATATTTGACCGACTAGATTTGACAATGGAAATATGAGGACCAACAACTAGTTTAGTTGATGGAGAGGGTTTTATCAGGTGATTTTGATTAGGTTAGTGTCGATGTTGATAGTGTGTTATGGGTTCATGACAAGCTTTCTGTTTTGAGGGTTGGTGATCTGATTCCAACTTTGCTGTGTGAGGCCCACTTTTCCTAGTACTCTATCCATCTGAATATTGCAAGGATGTATTATTATTTTAGGCAACATTATTGATGGTAGGGTATAAGGAGGTCCATTATATCTTTGTGACTTGGTGTTTGAACTGTCAGTAGGTAAAGTTCGAACACTTGAGGCTTGGTGATGCGATGCAGAGGCACCTTATTCCTGAGAAAAAATTGGAGTGGATTACTATGGACTTTATCACAGGCCTTCCCCGTACTTCCATAGGGTTTTATTTTATATGGGTCATCGCGAATCGGTTGACCAAGAAAGCACACTTCCTATCAACTAGTTTGACTTGGGGTGTAGAGAGGTTGGCTGAGTTATATGTGTATGAGATAGTTAAACTTCATAGGGTATAGGTATCTATGATATCTGATCGAGGCACTCAGTTCACCTCACGATTTTGGAGGTCAATTCAGACAGAGATGGGTATAGAGATTGACTTGAGTACAATATTTCACCCACAGACGGATGGACAGTCCGAGAGGACCATTCGGGTATTTCAAGATATGTTGTGTGCTTATTTTTTAAATTTTTGAGGTAGTTGGGTTAGTCACATGGACTGGGAAAATTTTTCGTATAATAACAACTACCGCTCCAGTATCCAAATGGTTTCGTTTGAGGCCCTGTATGGAAGGCATTGCAGATCGACCATTGGTTGGTTTAGTATTAGCGAGGGCCGACTCCAGAGTCCCAATTGGCTCCACAATACTATAGATCAGCTCAGTCTTATTTTGGATCAGTTGGCCCAGTGTAGGCAGAAGTCCTACACGGATCGTAGGCTTCGACCACTTGAGTTCAGTGTTGGCGACTTGGTCTTCCATAGAGTTTTTTCCATGAAGGGACTTTTGAGGTTTGGTAGGCGGGGAAAGCATATCCCTCGGTTTATTGGGCCATATGAGATCTTACAGAGAGCTGGAAAGATTTCCTCCAGACTTGCCTTGCCACATGAGGTAGCTACAGTTCAACCAGTTTTCCATGTATCGATGCTAGTCCACTATGTGCTAGCCACTTTCTATGTCATTTTTTGAGAGGATGTGCAGATTAATTACAACCTAAAATATATTGAGAAGCCTAAGTATATTATAGTTTGAGATGTGAGGTAACTCAGGTCCAAGGAGATTTTGGTAATAATGGTTTATTGGGAACATCGACAAGTTCAGTAGTGTAACTGGGAGATAGAGAGTGATATGCAGGCTCAGTATCCAAATCTATTCAAGCCTTCAGGTACTACTCCTCTATTGACTTTTGAGGACGAAAGTCATTTTTAGCGGTGGATGTTGTAATTACCCACTTGGTCAGTTCCTTGCATTTCATCTTGTCTTATGCTTAGAGCTATTTGGTAATTTTCCCAAATCATTTATGACTTTCTAGGATCGGTACCTTGGTGCCCTAGTGACTCATTTTGTTGTTATGTTAGTTTCCCTATTTTGAAGTTTTAGTCTTGAAATAATGAAACATGAGAGTAAAATAGTAGTAAACATGCTCAAAATCAAATTCCCATAGTTTTGTTAACTCCAGAATGCCGACTTTGGTCTAGATGTACCTTACGTTCATATCCTAGCCTTTGTATTTTGAGTTTTGTTGTTTTATGGAAATTCAGTGCAGCGGAATCTAATTTTTGAGCTTGGGTGGTCTTTTGATGATCGGGGTGTCGAATTGGATTCCATTGATTCTATCAGCACCAAATGTCAATTTTTGGCTAGTTGAGTCATTAGTTGTCTTCCCGGGTGCCCGAGATTGTTTTGAGTAGGTTTGTGGAAGTCCTTAGATTGGCTCCTTTTTGTTCCTTTTGGGGTTAGGATCTTTTTTTCTTAAACGGCCTTGGATGGTCATTTCATTAATTTTGTTGAGTCTGTGGTGTGTTTTCCACACAAAGTGCAATTTTTGTTTGTTAGAATTGGACTCTTGATGCTCGTTTTAGACCCCTCAGAGTTTTCCTATTTTACTTGTGTTGTTACAGGTCACAGACCACACCACCAGCCTTTGGTTCACCCTTGCTAGGTTTTTCCTACGCCCAAGGGGCCTCTTTTGTGAATTCACCCCGATGCCTAGGCATCTTCCCCAGCAAGGTTACACCTGCGGCCAAAAGGACACCCCTGCAGCCCCCTACGCTCTATAAATAAGGCTTCTCCCTTTCATTTTCAAGCATTTGGTTTCTATTTTTATTGCTTTTTTCTAGGGTTTATAAGTCAAGGGGAGTTATGAGAGTTTCGCGGGTGATCATGGGAGTTCGCGGTACTTGGTTGCTAGGTAATTCTCGTTATTTCTGCATTCTTTAATTATGCAAAATGTTTTTATTGCATTACTTTAAACCTAGTTTTACCCTTCAATTCGGCATCACCTTAATCTAAAATTTAGACATCGAGTCCTTTGAGCTTAGAGCTACGTGCTAGTCTAATTAGTTTGCTTTTCTGGGCTGTTAGGCCTGCTTTGTAACCCGGGTTGCGAATTATAATAATTATCTTATTTTTCATATTTTGATCGCTGTATATGTAATTTTTTTAGTTTTGGGTGGTATCGACTGTGTTGGAGACTTGGGTTTACCGTTCTCCCACTTCTGGGATTTCTATCGGTGTCTAGGTAGGATAGGTTGATTTTAGTTCATTGTAGAATTGGTTGATGTTATTGTGCTTGTGATATGCCTAGTAGTGTGTTATGGGTTATTTAGGTTGATCGAATGTATTTCTGTTGATATTCTTGTTGCATTCCAGGGGGCCGTGAGAAGCTAAAGAGTGTGAAGGGTTGTATGCCAATGTCTTGGTTCAACCATGTGGAGGCCACTAACCTTGGGATCTTTTCTAGATATTACGTGGCGAGTATGGTGAGACGAGCTCTTAGCTGGTGGCCTTTTATTGATCCTTGACTCCTTTTAGTTTTCGTTTCCATTGTTATTCGTCTTATGTTGCTTTTGTGTTTATACTCTTGTGAGGGCAGGGCCCTGATTATTGACAATGATAGGGGTGTGCGTTCGATGTTCATTATTGACACTGACAGGGGGTGTGTGTTCGATGTTGATTATTGACACTAATAGGGGGTGTGTGTCCGAGGTATATTATTGACACTGAAAGAAGGTGTGTGTCCGTTGGTACTGTTCTACTTTATTTTCCTATGCTCCTACGTATTTCCTTAGTATGGTGTGTGTTCACCAGGCTTTAGGGGGAGTCATGGTGAGATTTTCTGTGTTGTTTGTACTTACCAGTGCTCTGGGATGCCGGTAGGTTTTTTGTGTTTACTTTCTATTTATTTAGCGGCATTTTTTCTGTTCAATCTTTATTCGTGGTTCATGCATATATGGTATCAAGATTAGTGTATTTTGACAAAGCTGGAGCACAGGTTTGTTTCCTTACTTTGTTTCGGGTTTTTGATATTTTTCTCTGTAGATTGCATCTACTATGTTTAGTCCATGCAGATCTATACTGGCATGCTTGATATCTTACTCCTCTACTTATTGTTAGCTTTATTTGTTATTTTACTGCTTTTGTACTATAATTGACTTGTTTTACACCCTTGCCTTTATTATTCACATTTTATCTTAACCCAATCGGCCAATGACATCTACCGGGTACCTTGTTTCGTACTCATGCCGTACTTCTATACCTTTTTTTGTAGGGCAGATACCAGTAGGGGTTATTAATGATGTCGTGATCAGGCAGAGTAGATTTAGCTGACTACAGAGATTACAGTAAGCTTCATTGTCCGAGAGAACTGTGGTTTCCCTTATTATGGGTTCTTTATTTGGTCTACAACAAGCCCTATATTGTATTATCTTTTTAGGAATTATTTGTACTTTGTATCTTTAAGTTTCGATATACAAGCTCTACATGCCACCAATACCAGGTTTTGGTATTTTGGTTACGTATGATTTCCTTCTGGCTTCCGCTCTTCATTTATTAGTTTTTCTTTCTTTTGCTCCACTGATTGTTTCTGGAGTTTATAGCCAATTGCACGTAGCTCTGAGCTTAGGGTTAGGCTTGTCTACCGGAATGTTTAGACGCAATCATGACCTGATATTTTGGGTCATGACATCACTTTAGATTGTCTTCACCATACTTAGCTCCTGGATATATGTACTGGCATTTTTAGTACCCTACCTTTCTTCATATCTATTAGTTTTACGGCTTTCCTAATATATCAACATATGTTATTTCCTCGCCTTTATTACTCATATTTTATTTTAGCCCAGTCGGCCAATGATGCCCACTGGTACCTTGTTTGGTACTCATGAAACATTTATGTACCTTTTCCATGGTCCAGATACCAACATAGCTTATCGAAGACGCCATGATCGTGTGAAGTAGATTCATTTGATTTCAATTTACAGTGAGCTTTGTTATCTTAGCCGATCTCGGTTTCCTTGAGTTTGAGTTATTGTATTCTGTCTACAAAATGCCCTGTGTTGTATTACTTTTGTAGGAGTTTCTTTGTAATTTCTACCTTTCTGGAGGTTCTGTATGGTAGCTCTCTATGCCATTAACACTATGTTTTGGGATTTGGGTTATGTATGTATTCTTTTTTGCTTCCATTATTTATTATCCTTCTTGTGTTTTCCCGATTTGTTGGGTGTTTTGAGAGTTTATAGCCCATTGCGCAAAGCTCTGAGATGTAGAGTTAGGCTTGTCTACAAAAATGTTGTAGATGCCAACATGACCTAAATTTTGGGTCGTGAAACCATAGCTCCAGGATCTTAGTGTTTAGCTATAGGAAGTGCTTCCTAGGGGGTTTAGCTGTCCTAGTGTTTCTACATAGGATGCCCTTATGCTATTTGTCAAAAATAAGGATGGTACTATGCATATATGCATTGACTACACACAGCTGATCAAGGTTACCATTAAGGAAAAGTATCCCTGTCGAGTATAATGATCTATTTGACTAGATTCAAGGTATCTTGGTGTTTTTTAATATTGATTTGATGCCCGGGTATCACCATCTTAGGATTTAGGAGGATGACATCCCAAAGATATTATTTCAAACAAAATATAGGCGCAACAACTTTTTGTATCATATGGCTCGGGTTTTCAGGCCATAATTAGACTCTTTCATGATTGTGTTTATAGATTTATTTAATGACCCATTTATTCATTTCTTGCTTCCTAGCTTTTTAAATTTTTAGAGTCATTTGGTAGTATCCCCAAGCAATTGATGACTTACTGGGACTAGTAGTTCATTGCGCTAGTAGCTTGTTTTCCTTTTATTAATTTCCTATTATAAAGTTCTAGTTTTGAAATGGTGGAACATGAGAGTGAGTTTACAGTAACCGCGCACGGAATC
The DNA here is from genome assembly GCA_039654485.1 of Withania somnifera. Classification (NCBI taxonomy): domain Eukaryota; kingdom Viridiplantae; phylum Streptophyta; class Magnoliopsida; order Solanales; family Solanaceae; genus Withania; species Withania somnifera. Next base: position 7,085 of record JBDJHY010190991.1, read on the forward strand.
GAATGCTGACAGTTTCATTAGCTCCAAAATGCCTACTTTGGTCTAGGTTGACCTTGGGTTCATGTCCCAAGGTTTTCGTTTGAGCTACTTTGTGTAATCTAGTTCAACCAAATATCATTTTTGAGCCTAGGTGGTCTTTTCATGATCTGAGCATCAAATTAGAATTCGAAAGATTACATTAGGACTGAAATGTTGATTTTGGGATAGTAGGGTTGGAATTTTCTTCCCGGGGTATCCATGCTTATTTTTGGTTCATTTGTGGAAGTTTATAAATATTGTCTTTTGAGTTGGTTTGAGTTTTGGGGTTTGTTTTGCTTAAATACCTCGGTTGGTCGTTTCATCGATTGAGTTGAGTCTGGATTGTGTTTTCCATCAAAAATGGACTTTTTGTTTGCTAGAATTGGACATAATATGATCGTTTTAGGTTTACTAGAATTTTTCACTTGAGTTTTATTTTGCTGTAGGTTGCAGATGGCCCTAGCGACCTTGGGTAACCCCTATGATGATCGCCCCTGCAACCAGGGCTTAGGCCCAGCAAAAACCGCACTAGGGATCCCATGCTCACCGGCGGGGTCTCCCTTGTAGCCAAGTAGCTTTCACCGGCGGCCATGTTCGGGCTATAAAAATGGGTCATCCCCTTCATTTTAAATAGTTTTCCTTCATTAAAAACCACCATAGATTAATCTTGGAAGGTTGTGGAAATTTGCGTGGGAGTTAGTGTGAGCTCGTACTGTATGTTTTCCATAGATACTTCTCGTTCTTTTTGTCTCTTTTTGTTTTATCATAAAAATTTAGTTCTGTTTGCAACATGATTTCGCAATTTGTTCCTTGTCATCTTAGCGTTATTTTCGTACCACGTGCTTGACATATTTTTCTCAATGCGTTGGTACTCTTGGTGTATTTTTGGTACTATGGACCCTACGGTCTTATTTTAGTCTTAGTTCCAACATGAGTTTATTAATACAATATGCTTATATTTTATCTTATTTTGACCACTGTATCCTTTATTTTCTAGTTTTTAGCTATGTTGGATGATTTGTCAAGTTGTACGGGATATGCGCATGTGACTTGCGGGGGATTTTCACTAGCATCCAAGTAGGCTAGGTTTTCCTTTACTTTAGATTTGGTTCAGGTTGAATGCTAGTTTTTTCTAGCTAGTTGGTAGGCTGGATTAGTAGTTGTCTTGAATTTTCTTTGATTTATTTGCACTTGGTTACCTTTTGGGGCTTGTTGTTAGCTTTAAGTTATGTTTTTTGTGATCGGTCTGCCGGGAGTGACCATGTTGCCGTATTGATGATCCGGGGATGTTCAGTAGTTACTCGGGCGAGTTATGTGCTTAGCTAGTTGCTTCTTCCTTTCTAGACTTTGAGTGAATTTTGTTATTCCTTTTGATTAACCTACATCATGCATTATCCATCAAGGAATCGTGTAGTTGAGCACGGGCACGTCCTGGGGCTGTGTTTTCATTATATTCAATAGATAACTAGTTAGAAATGGAAATTTTCTCAGGTTAACAACTAATGGAACGTAGATTTTTCTTTTATTTATGTGTATTACACGACCACCTAGTGGTATGGCACTATTTTTGATATAAAGGAAAAAATTAGTTTTCTACTTTGACTAACGAAGTATATGTGGTTACTGAGATTGGTAATTTTTGGGTGGAGTCCCCATGTATTAGCACGTGGGGGACAGAGTCCCCTGGTTCTGGATGTGTTCTTATCCTAGCTTTGCTTTGGGCAGCCATAGACTATTATTGAGGTGGCGCGACCTCCAGGGCATGGATCCTTTTATTGTTATTGAGGTGGAGTGACCTCCAAAGCTGGGAACCTTTTGTTGTTATTGAGGTGGAGCGAACTTTGGGGTGCCTACCCTATCATGGCACTGATCACATTTACTTTCAATCACCCCCATGCATTCAATCTTACGTGTTTGTTCTCGCTAGGATTAAGTGGGGAGTCATAGCGAGTTTATTTGTTTTGGATGCATCCACTGTTGGGATAGGCATCTTTGAATTTTTTTGTTTACTGCTTTCTTTTCTTCTTATTTTTTTGTTTTCACTTATCTTACCCGTTTTACTTATCGGTTGAATTGAGCTGGATACCAGGTGCGCTTTCCGTTGGTTGGTGCCCTGTGTAGGTTATTCTTAGTTGATTTTCGTAATTTTATGTCTAATCTTTATGTACTTGTTTTACATGTTTTCCTGACCTGATTTACTTCTTCGCTATTCTAACTTGTAATTAATTTGAGGTCGGTTGGATGATGATGCCTAATGGGTACCTTGTGTTTTTTGACTCATACTACACTTCTGTACCGTTTTCATAGTGCAGATTCTAGTATGGCCCTTCTAAAGAGATTTGATCTTGTTGGATTTAGGAGAAGGTGATTTCGGAGATTAATGTATGCTTCAGGATTTGGGCTGAGCATGTTCTTAAGATGTGTTAGGTTTTCTACTTTTTCCTGTTTAGGATAGACTAGTCTTGTATTTACAACCTATTGGAGCAGTTGTATAATATCTTTTGGATACTTTGTTATAGATAGCTCGAATTCGTCATATTCACTAGTTCTAGGAGGTGTTTTATATTTTGTTATTGTATATATTTCTTTCTTTCTACGTTGTATTTCTTTATTACTGCTGGTCGTTGGTTACCGTCCATTGGTTTTTGCTCTAGATCAAGAGACTAGGGCTTTTCAACTAGAGGACAGTAGACGCCATCACGATTCGGGTTTTGGGTCATGATAGAATTGTATTAGAGCTTAGGTTGGCTAATTTTTTGTAATAATGGAGTAAGTTTCGGTAGAGTCCTATGGATTGATACAGAGAGATCCATGACCTATCTTTCACGCATGGTATTTATGTCAGTTTCAAGAAATGTCTATTTTTCTTCTCTCTTTTCACAGATGATGTGCACTCGTAGTTCTTTGATTGATAGAGATCCTTCATCAGATCCTCATTAGAAGCCACCCAGGGGTAGAGATGGGATGAAAATTTGTACTCAACCGATTGGTACAATTTTGACATCCTTGCCTCAAACTACTATTTTACTGATCTACTGCATGTTCTGTCAGCGTGTACAGGGCCTCACAACAGTTTACGTCGCCCCATGTGGCCACAGTGCGGAAGCTTCTCTAGAAGATGCTTATCATGTTTATAGTGTATCATCAAATGTTTCCTAGAGTTCAGCACAGGCCGATCAGCTTCCCCAGGTTCCTGCAGTTACAAATTTTTCAACAACTCCTCCAGTTGCACCACAACCTATTTTGGCATAGGTATTTCCCTAGCAGACCGATGCCAGACCCCTTCCTTCACATGAGGTGAGGAAGATGCTTGATTACTTTCTCCATATAGTGCCAACTAGGTTCGCAGAGGCAGTGGGATAGGACCCATATAAATTAATTGCCTTATGTGTGGAGTGTTTGACCTTAGTGCTTTTGGGCACTCGTGGCATTAGGTAGCGGGTTGACTGGTCAGCTAGGGACTTTGGTTCAGGTTTGTAGAGGTATGCTAATGGATCTAGTGGTCAGGCCCAATTTTAGGGTAGGTGTTTTGAGTGTGAAGAGGTGTATCACTATGCTAGACACTGCCACAGATCTTCCAGGGATTATTTCGTAAGGGTTTTTTATGAGTACGGTGATCTAGGATATTTTGCAAGGGATTTCCAATGACGTGGGGCTGCTCGAGCACTACTTCCAAAGCACCCACTTCACACAGCTCCACTGATCAAAGGTGGCTAGGGAGCTAAGGGTGTGGGCTAGAGAGATAGAGCTGGGGAGCTCCAGGGTGAGGCCCGTTAGCAATTGTTTGCACTGCAAGATGGTGTTAAGGAGGGAGCCTAAGAGGGTGATGAGGATTTTCCTAATATTTGCTTAAATTGTAGCTTTTTGGTTTGATTTGTTCTGACATATGATTTTCCTTAGTTTTTGTGTTTCTCTACTTTAGGCCCTATTACCTTTTGCATGTAATTAAGTATTAGTGAGTGTGTATCCCGGATCCTAGTATTGGATGGATTGTTAGGCTGTGTGCATTGTTAGTGCGCGTTCATGAAACGCAGGCCAGTTAGGGGGAGATTTTTATGGGTGTTTTGTCATATAGTGTTTTTCTGTGTAGGAAGCTAGTTTCCTTGCCTTTAATGTAGTTTTTGGTCTTTCTAGATGATCGTTGCCTTAGTGACACCTGATATATCCTACGTGATGGATGGTATATCCTCCTGGGCACTCACTAGTGTCAGTTTAGGGTTGCTCATGGGACGGAAGATTTAATCTCCTTTGAAGAATTCTTTAGCCCTGTGTTTCTCTTTCGTTGCTATTTACTTTCCTTTTCCGATTCATATGTCATTTTTTCCTAATATTTCACCTTCCAAAGTTGGGAGTTCGAGGGTAGAGGAGTGTGGTGTTTCTTATGGGTAGTTATGCTCGGTTTAGTGGTGGATCACGTGGATGATGTCCTTAGACGTTCCTTTGGAGGTTTTCTTAGATTTTGTTATTTATAGTATGTTTATTGGCCTATCAGCATGGTTTTCACTCAACCTCTAGTAGTTCTTTGGATCTAGGCGAGTGGGGGTGAGGGTATTCAAGTGAGGTTGGTATTTTTAGGATGTGTTAGACTGAGAGTTTAGTTAGAGGCCTTTCTGAAAGTTGTTAGTTAGGTGGGGATCAGGGGAGTTCCACTGGCGAAGGTCTCCCAAACACACATTGTCAGTATGTTGCATTGCTTGAGGTCTAAAAAGGTGTGTAGGTGCCCATACTCCCTAACCAGTTTGTGTCTTCAAGTACAGCCCTTCTTTGACTTTCGTGGACAAAAGTCCTATTTAGTGGTGGATGTTTTAATAACCTTTTAGATATTTTTCTTGCTTTCTAGACTTTTCAGTATTTAGAATCATCCGATAATTGTCCCAAGTAATTTATGACTTGCTGGGATCAGTAGTTTGGTGCCCTGGTAGCTAGTTTGCTTGTTATCTAAGTTTTCTTATTTTTAAGTTATAGGTATAAAATGGTGGAACTCGAGAATGAGTTTGTAGTAAATGCTCTAGGAATCAATTTTTGAAAATTCCTTTAACTCTGTAATGCCGACTTTTGTCTAGCTAGAACTTGGGTTCATTTCCATGGTTTTCTTTTTTAGTTTGAGCAATTTTTCAGAAATTCCAGCTCAACTAAATCTCTTTTTAAGCCTAGGCGGTCTTTTGGTGATCGTTGCATCGAATCGGGATTTCAACGATTCAATTAGCTCTGGAATGTTGATTTAGGGTTAGTAGGGTTATCAATTTTCTTCATGGGAGTCTGGGATCATTTTGTGCTTAATTGTGGAAGTTTTGAAATTTCCTCTTCTAAGTTGGTTTTAGTTTGGGGGTTTTATTCACTTGTACAACATTTGTTGGTCATTTCGTTGATTCCAATAAGTTTGGAGTGTATTTTCCATCCAAAATGTATTTTTGGGTTGCTAGAGTTGGACTCGAAATTCTTATTTTAGGTTGCCTAGAAATTTTATCTTCAGATATGTTTTGCTGCAGTTTAGATAGCCCTAGCGACCTTTAAGTCACCCTTGCGATAGTAGCATATGTGCCCAGGGCTTTGCCTAAGTAAAGGCTGCTATGGACAAATGGCTCGCACCAACGGCCATGTTCAAGCTATAAATAGGGGTCATCCCCTTAATTTAAAACCATTTTTCGTTCATTAAAAACAACCATAAGTGAACCTTGGGGGCTGTTTCATGGTGTTTTGAGCTGGGAAATGTTTTGGGAACTGGCATGGGAGGTAGTGTGAGATCGTGGTTCAAGATTTCCTAGAGTTTTTTTGAATCCTTTCATCTCTTTCAGCTTAATTCTAAATGTTTTAATTCAATTACTTTACAACCTAATCTCCCCCTTGGTTCCTTGTAATTTTGGGCTTATTTTCATACAACACACTCGCACATATGCTCTACGTGTTGGTACCCTTGGTGTATTTTATTACTGTGGGCTCCATATTCCTAATTTTAGTCCTTGTTTCCTAATCAATTGCTCTCTACATTATGGGCATCCTTCTCCTATTTTTACCCTTATATCCTTCATTTTCTAGTATGTAGCCATGTTGGGTAACTTTTGGTGTTGTTTGAGTGTGTGCGTGTGACTTGCTGGGGCTTTTCTCAGACATCAAGGTATGCTAGGTTTTCCATTACTTTAAATTGGGTTCTTGTTGAATGGTAGTTTCTTCCATCCAGTTTCTGGACTAGATTAGTAGTTGTCTTGACTGTCATCTTTTTATTAAATCTTTATTACCTTTCGGGGCCCATTGTCAGTTGTACGCAGGCTGTGTTTAGTGTGATCGGTCTTCCATGAGTGATAGTGTGGTTGTATTGATGAGGCGGGAATATTTGGTAGTTACTCGGGTGAGTTGTGTGCTTAGATGGTGGTTTCTAACCTTTCTAGACTTCGAGTGTATTTTCTTATTTTGTTTATTTGGCGCACATCATGCTATGTACATCATGTAATTGGGTAGTTGAGAAAGGGAGCGTCCCAGGGCTGTGTTAGCTTTATATTCAAAATATAATTAGCTAAACCTTGAAGCTTTTTCTGGTTAATAACTAACGGAATGTAGATTTTTCCTGTACTTATATGTATCAATGACCACTTGGTGGTATGGAACTATTTTTGATATAAAGGGAAAAAGGAGTTTTCAACTATCACTAACGAGGTATATGTTGTTACTAAGATTGATACTTTTAGGACGGAGTCCCCTAGTTCTAAAGGTGTTGTTGTCCTTGCCTTGCCGCGGGCGACAACAAAATATTATTGAGGTGGCGCACCCTCTAAGGCACAGGCCCTTTTGTTGCTACTGAGGTGGATTTACCTCTAGGAAGTGAACCCTTTTGTTATTATTGAGGCGGAGCAACCTTTGCGATGCTGACTCTTTCGATGGCACTTCTCACATTTTCTTTCTAGCACCCCCATGCATGCATTATTACGTTTTTTGTGCTTGATAGGCTTAAGTGGGGAGTCATGGCGAGTTTTTTTGTGTTGGATGTATCCACTAGTGGGATGGGGCACCTTTGGATTTTGCTTGTTTTCTTTTTTCTTTTCTGCTTATATTCATTTTTTCCCTTCTTCTTACCCGTATAACATTTTAGTTGAATTGAGCTAGATACCAGGTATGCTTTCATGGGCTGTTTCGCAAAGTTAGTTATTCTTAGTTGATTTCTGTATTTTATATGTCTTATCTTCCTGTACTGTTTTTACTTGTTTTTCTTCTTGACCTAATTTACTTGCTTTATGTTCTTACTTATATTTTTTGAGCCCGGTTGATCGATGATGCCTTCTGGGTGCCTTGTGTTTTGGTACTCATACTATACTTCGCTACTATTTCCATGGTTCAGATACTAGAGAGGGCCTTCGAAGGAAGCATGATCGTGTTGAGTAGAGGAGCAGGTGATTTTAGAGATTAAGGTATGCTTTAGCATTCGGACTGAGCCTGTCCTCCAAGTGTGTTAGTTTATCTTCTTTATCATGTTTGGGGTAGATCAGTGTTGTATTTACATCCTATTGATGCATATATATATATATATATATATATTATATTTTTGATGCTCTGATATAGATAGCTTTATTTTGTCACAGTCACCAGTCCCCGGACGTGTTGTATATTTTGTTGTTGTATATATTTCTTTTATTCTACCTTATATTGCCTTATTATTATTGGTCATTTATTATCGGCCTCTTCCTTGTCATTTTGGGCCAATGGATTAGGGCTTTTCTACTAGAGGGAGGTAGATTCCATCACAATCTGAGTTTTGGGTCGTGAAAATGTCATCCTGGTCTATTCGCGGATTTGGGAGGAGAATACAGGGAATTTGAGTTTAGTATATTGCACTTTGAGAAATGAGTAGCTTTATGCCATGTTCTCAAAGCGTATGTTTTGGTTTTATTATGTTGCATTTTTTCCATGTAATGTGTTAATTAGGTATTAGTGTTCACTGGTAATGTTGTGGCAGTTCGTGACTAGCATCGACCTACTATCGTATCGAGGTTTACAGTTTTATTAGGTTAGATAGCTATTAATGATGGTTCATGCTAGGATTTTCTACTATAGAATCTCCCTTGACGAGGTTGACTAGGAACAATGTCCCTTTTAATTAGTCTACAAAGTGTGAGTCCAATTTTATGATTCTCATGGAATTGCTCGCTTTAGCGCCTCTGTTGACACTACCAGTTCAGTGACACCCTTAAAGGTTTATTATGATGCTTCTAGTGTTGGTTTGGTTTGTGTACTGATTTAGAAGGGATGGGTCATTGATTATGTTTACGACAGATGAAAGATTACGAGTGTAACTACCCTACCCATGACTTAGAGTTCATCTGAGTGTTTTTATGCTCAAGAACTAGAAGCACTATCTTTATGGTGTTTACTATCTGATTTTCATCGACCATCATATCCTGTAGTATATTTTGAGTTAGAAGGAGCTCAACTTGAGATAAAAGAGCTGGATTGAGATTTTAAAAGACTACAACATCAACATTTTATACCATCCAAGAGAGGATGGTGTGGTGGCAGATTCCTTGGGATAGAAGGTTGTTAGAATGAATACCTTGGCCTCCTTATCTACTATAAAGATACATTTTTGCTTGGTCATCCGGTCCTTCGTTAATAGCTTTGTCATAACGGACATTTTGACCCAAGTAGAGTACTTGATCATGTTGTGGCCAGACTCACTCTTGTTGATTAGATGCAACGGTAATTTCAGGATTATGATCTAGTTTTTCTTCAATATTTTTCTCTCATACTTCATTACAGTGGTGTTTCCATATATTCAGGAGGTGTTTTATTGGTTGATGACTGTAATAGTGTTGTGAGGATTGGTGTCTCATTTAGACTATTCTCTGTGAGGCCCACTGCTCTAGATATTACATTCATCCAGGTACTGCAAAGAAGTATAGAGACTTGAGTTAACACTATTGGTGGGTTCTATGAGCTGTGATATAGAGGAACTTTCGTCTCGGTGCCTAAATTTCTATCATGTGATGTTTGATCACTAAGACTTATCAGATAGATTCAAAGGTTTCTTATTCCTTAATAGAAGTGGGAGCATATTACCATGGATTGCATTTTTTGTCTTCCCCATTATTGATAGGGGAATGATTTATTGTTCATTATGGATTTATTGACCAAGTCTCCACATTTTATATTCGTTGGATCCTTTTTCCACGTTCTCTTTGGAGGCATCATGAGAATTCCATAACATTTTGGAAGATTTACAAGGAGATGAAGACATCAACTACATATGCCTACATCTGCTTCTTGGGGTGCTGAGAGATTGACCCTCTTATATTTTCAAGATGATGTTACACTACTTGAGGTACACTTTTACATTATATGTGATAGAGGCTCTCAGTCCAGAACAAGATTTTACAGGACAATTAGAGGATATGGGTATAGAGCTTGCTTTGAGTACAACTTTTCATCTTCAGATCGATAGGCAGTTTGAGAGGATAGTACAGGTACTCTAGTACATGTTGGGGGTATATGTATTTTACTTTGGTGGTAGTTGGGATCAACATTTTGCTTTAGTGGAGTTCTCTTTTTATAAAAAACTACTATTTTAGTATTCATATGGCACCATTCAAGTCCTTATATGGTAGGCATTATAAATCGTCTGTTGATTTGATTAATAGAAGTGAGACTCAACACAGAGTTCAAATTTGTTTGAGGATGCTATTGAAAGGGTTAGATTCATTCAGGGTCGACTTTGAAAAGCACAGAGTAGGCATAAGTGCTATGTTGATTGTATGCTTCAACCTTTTTTTATTAATATTTGAGATATGGTATCCCTCGTGTGTCTCCCACGAATGGATTTAAGAGATTTTGTCAACAAGGCAAGCTTAGCCCCAGGTTCGTTAACCCATACTAGGATTTAGAGCAGATTTCTTTTGTTTCTCATAGAATTTTCTTTCCTCCAGAGTTATCTCCTATTTCATGTATCGGTGTTTCATCAGCTTATAGCTAAACCATCTCATGTGCTTATACAAGAGTCTAGGTAGTTTTATGAGTGCCTATCATATATTGAGGAGCCTGAGGTATTATTGATATTGAAGTGAGACAGCTCAGGTCTAGGGAGATTTGGTTGTCAAGGATCGCTAGGCACACTGTCCCATAGGGGATGCTTCTTTTAGAAAATGAGCGATACTTGAGTCTAGTATCCGCATTTAATTTTTCCTCTAGTTACTACTCTTTCCTGACTTTCGACGATGAAAGTCCTGTTTACTTGTGGATGCAGTAATAACCCTTTATGGAGATACCCACCCTAAGGGTTTGGGATCGACCCTGAAACGTTTTCCATTATGGCGGTGGGTAAACCTGCGAGCTTTTTTTCTCCCCTACGGTCCATAGTACCACATCTTTAGCCATGCGAATGGTTATATATATATATTGTTCTTCTCTATTTATTATACCTTCCAACTACTTTTACTCCATTGTTGGTTTGGGACAGGGACAACTTGAGTTTTGATCTAATTGTGTGGGAATTATACTAGGAGTGTAACTAGTAGGTCAAGAATTGCTATTCCTTTAGTATCCAAGTACTTCTTTCATGTCTTGAGCTATTTTCCTTTTTTTAAAAAAGTTTTATTTCTAAATTTCTTTTGCTAATTGAGGGCATATTTGGGGTCCATTCTAACTCAAATTTGAGCCATGCATTCCATTAGTTGAGGCCTGCCTACCAATATTTTTAGTTTTTGGTGGGCTATAGGGACCATAGGAACCTTTTTAGCTAGGATTTTGACTCAGTTATTTACATAATGATATGAGTCTCTTTTTAGTAATCTTAACATATAAAGACTTATTTTGATAGTTCCGAGCGGGTCTAAACTTTGTTGTGGCTGTGTTTGATCCATTATTTGAGATTGTTGTTGATGGCCAGGTAGGCTACAGGTTACACCCTCTTTAGGATGGGCTTAGTAGAGTATATTTATTTTAAATTTCTAGATGTGGGTTGACTTTTTAGCATCGTTACCCCCTTTTACTATGAAACTTTCCACATGCCTTTGTTGGGTCTTAGATATTGCCTTAGAAATATTATATGGTATTAGCGACATTTGCATGACATTAGTTTAGCTGGAACAGTACCTTTGAGAATCCTTGTTCTTAATAGATAACCCATTGCTCTTCATATATCTTTGTTTGGGTCGATCTAGACTATGATGAGATTATACTCTCTATATTGTGAGCATGCTTTTGGTTTTGGCTGAATGAAATTTGTTAAATAAGACTGACTCGAATGATTTTGGAATATGACTATATAATTTACTTAAAGATGGTGTTTTCCTAAAAAATAGATAAATAAGATTTTTATATTATATGTACACTTTGCAAAACCAACACCGTTTGTATGGAACTATCTTCGGACATAAATGAAGCCCTAAAAACATAAGGAACCGATTTCATACTATAACATACGTTTCCATGACTACAAGGATAATATGGAGATTTTGTACTTATAAATATTATCACTATTTTCCAACAGTATATCGGTTTGACCCTGATGATCACACTTGGGCTTTACTGATATTGTATATGAGTGGAGCTCTAGATTTTAGAATTAAAAAGGGTACTTGGTTCATTTAGAGGATATTGGCACCGTTATTACTTTATGTATGTGGGAGACTATTGTCTTTACAATCATTGTCGGCCTAGGTCACTATGTGAATATTGCAGATGGGGTATAGGGGATGTGGCGGTATATGGTGATGTTTCCCAAGGGTCGCTCTCACCATGGGTGCATGTATGGACTTGATTTACTTTTATTTCACCCCTATGAATGCTATATTCTCACGGTAGTTGTACTATAGGGGTTTATGGGGGATTACCTTAGGTTCATTGGATGTTTACTTGTTCCTACTAGTAGGATGGGGTACCTATGGTTTATGTTTTTCCTAACCTATATTGTGACAACCCAAAATCCATGTCCTAATGTCGTCTAATACCCTCCTATAGACAATCCTAACCCTACTTCCCAGAGCTTTGAGCAATGGGATATAAACTCTCAAAACATCCAACAAAGCAAAAAGGCATAAACAAAACATAAAAGAACGGAAGCTAGAAGAAATACATACACAGCCAAAATCACAAAACCTGGTGCCAGTGGAATATGGAGCTACGATATAGGATATCCAAAAGATAGAAAATACAAAGTAAATCCAAAAAAAAAATAATGCAACACAGGGCCTTTTGTAGAGAGACTAAAGCAAGCCGAACTCAAGGAAACCAATGTCGACTTAGATTACAAAGCTCACGGTAGTCTATGCAATCTGCTAAATCTACTCACATGATCATAGCGTATTTGATAACACTTTCCGATATCTGCAGCATGGAAAAGGTATAGAAGTTCACCAATGAATACCAAACCAGGTACCCAGTAGGCATCTTCGGCCGACTAGGCTAATAAAGGTAACGTAGTAAAACAGGTCAATAATAGTAAAGAAGCGCTACAAATAGTAGATTAGTAAAAAGGTAAGATACCGGAAGGGTAAGTACAAATATACAGTAAATAAACATGGTGAACATGATCCACAAAGACTAATACCCAAAAATCGACAATGTGTAAGGAAACGTACCTTTAATCCATCTCATCCAATACCCCACCAACCATAATACTATATATGTGCATGTACCACTAATACAGAAACGGACAGTATACAAAAACGAAAAGTAGGATACAACTTAGTAAGGAACTGAAAGTAAACACATAAAACCTACCTGGCATCCCATACCACCAGTAAGTACAAACCACAAAGAAAAACCCATTGTGACTTCCCTCTTAAGCCCGGTGGGGCACACCACACAAAGGAAACACATAAAGGTGCAGGAAAGTAAAGTAGAGAAATACAATTAGAGCCAATAACTAGGGCCTCACCTTATCAGTGTTAAAACCTAGGGCCTTGCCCCCTATCAGTGCCAGTAACCAGAGCCTCGCCCTTACAAAACAAGAAACCCAGGGCCTCTCCCCCTATCAGTGCCAGTAACTACGACCTCGCCCTTATAATTCAAAAACCTGGGGCCTCACCCCCTAACTGTGCCGCTAACAAGGACTCGCCCTCACAGTAGAAAAAACCAGCCAAACAGTAATATATATAGGAGTCTCAACACATAATGGCAACAATAATACAAATCGTAAAAGGAACGAAAAGTAAACGGAATCTAGGATTGGCCAAAGGGCATTGCTAAGAACTCAACTCAATACACTCATCGTACAATAACTAGAATAGTTCTTAAGGTATGTGGCATAAACACGGTGGTACTAGGACCTGGGCATAGAATCCTTCACCCTTTATGCCTTCTCACAAGCCCCGAAATCCATCAAAGAAATCATAAAAATACAACGATCAACCAAAGAACTAAGCCCACACTATTAGCCATATCACAAGAACAAATAATAACCCAGTCTACAATGCACATAAACAAACCTAGCCAACCTGGACTATGATGAAAATCCCCAAAGGATGTGCAGTATGGACCTGAAGCTCCAACACAGTCGATATCACTCGAAACTATACAGTTATGAATCAAGGGATCAAAAAATGCAGAATGAGATCTATACTACAATTACCAACCTGGGTAGAAAAGTAGGCCCAATAGCCTGTAAAATCAAATTAAGTATACTAGCATGAAGCCCTAAGCTCGGGGGCTCGTGGTCCAAATTTGAGCTTAAGGCGATAACGAATCGATGGATAAAATGAGGTTTGAAGTAATGAAATAAAAACATGTTATAGAACTAATGAAAAGTGGAAAGAATGAGAAATACCCAAAAACCTAGCACCACAATCACACACGCAACTCCCCTCGGCTTTTAACAACCCAAACCTTGCTCACAAACCCAAAATAAAGTAATAACATGACAATGCAAATGCTATAAAATAAAGGGGGAAAACCCCTATTTGTAGACTGTAGGGGCCACTGAGGCGACCCTTCTAGGGAGGCCTAGGGATGACCTTGCCAAGGCGGCTCTTGGAAGAAGGGGAGACCTTTCCAGGGTGGCCAAGGGTCAAAAGGTGCGGTCCTTGACCTACAGCTACACTTTGTAAACTAGAAAAAGTTTAAGGGGTATAAAATGAGCATCCTGATTTCAATTCTAGAAAAAAAAGTGCATTTTAGTTGGAAAACACACTACGGACTCAACGAAATTGATGAAACGACCAATCGAGGTTGTTTAAGTGAAAAATACCAAAAACTCAAAGGATCAAAAGAAGCCAAACTAAGGACTTTCCACAAACCTAAGCAAAACGAGCCAGTACACCCCGTTAAGTGAACCAATGACTAAACTAGCATAAAATCGACATTTTGAATCTAATGATATCGTCAGAATTCTTATCTGATGCTTCGATCACCAAAATACCACCAAGGCCCCAAAAAGAGTTGTGGTTGGGATGAATTTCCACAGAGCAACCCAAACAC
>JBDJHY010190992.1:0-11842 GCA_039654485.1 Withania somnifera
TGCTTCAGTGATTTAGGGTGAGCTTGGCGTCCGACTTTTCCTACTTCTCATCGGAATTAGTGTTTCTATTTGACCGAGCCGACTTTTCCAGCTTGGTCAGTATCACCACCTGAGTATTGAGCCATGATGGCTAGAGGCTGATTTTGGTGATAAAGATGGATAATGACATAAATTTATAAATGGTAATATTCTAATAATAATATAAGTAATAACCTTTTTAACTATTTCAGAATTAGCGTTGGATCGATCATTGGGTAATACTATTTTCACTTATTTTAGCCCAGGCTTTACATCCTGGCATAGGGAAATATCATTTGACTAATAAATGTTGGGACTTAAGCCCGACTCCGTTCGGTAGTGAGTACAGCTGCTGGCACTTGAGTCCATCGTCGTACGACAGTGAGTACATACCTCCAGGCTATGGTGATGCAACCGGAGAGGGGAGGGTATAGGATGGAGGAGAGATATGTCGAGAGTATTTAGGATAGCCTTCCATGAGTTATTTTTGCTGGACCTAGGGATACCGGAGGAGAAACGTACGTAGGACTGGTTACTTTATGTGTTTTTATTTATTTTTATGCACTTGTTTTATTCAGTATACCCCTTGTAGTATGGTGATGCCTATAGGTGAGCATGTTTCTGTGTACGCTGCCCTTCTATCTGGGGACTTGACAACATTTATATGCATTACTTTATTGTTATAATTACTACTTAGTTGTATTTGCTAGTTAGTTGATACTTCATGATTTGTGAGATTTGTGCCTTATAACATTATTCATTCATATATTCTTTACTTGAGGTTACCGGTATACCGTTCATGTTCTCCTCCTGACTTTTTTTGACTACTGTTTATTGTATTATTTTTCACATATACTGTTGTATGGATTTCGGGTACGTTTTCCTTCATTGCCTGAGATCCTGTTATGTGATTAGCTAGCGATAAATGTCTACTTGTACTTGATTCTTATTTGAGTAGCTAGCTTCCCTTTTTGTACAATATGCTTCTGTGACCCCATTTATTGTATTCTGTTATTTATTGCTTTTATTATTGTTATATGCCTAGTGGGCCCTCGAATCCTACTGGGTACGGGTTGCTTTGATAGCTTATACTCATACTACACTTGCACATGTTCAGATCCAATTATAGGTGCACGACCATGATTACAGATCGCTGTTCCTCAGATTATATTCTATTTAGGAGATTCAGGGTGAGTTTGGCATCCGACTTTTCCTGCTTCTCTTTGTTATTAGTATTTCTATTTGATCTCTATGTCTTTTTGAAGATACAGTTGTATTAGACATTTGATTCCTTGTTCTGTACTTAGTGGTTCGTAGTACACTGATAACGGATTTTGGGCATTTATTTTGATTCTTATTACTTCTGGTTTATTCACTTATACATATCTATTTTAAACTGTGCTTTTCATATTTGATATAGTAGTCCTCCAATTCGTCTTCGGACTATGGGGTTGGTTCTCCTATTGGTGGTATAGCACGTGCCACATTGATTTGAGAAATTGGGTCGTGATAAATTAGTATTGGAGCCTAGGTTCATCGGTGTCAGTGTACAAAACCAATGTCTAGTAGAGTCTTGTGGATCGAAGAGGAGATGTCTATTGCTTATCTTTGGGAGGCTATAGTGATATTTATGAAAATTGACTCTTTCTTTTGAATCCTATATCGTGCGTACATCCTTGATGGTTTCTTGGAAATTCTTCCTCATTTTGATCACTCTTTTGCCGATGCCTCGTACACGTTCATCTGCAACTAGGAAGAGACCTAGATCACTGTAAAAGTGCCTACTCTAGCTACAACTTCTGAGGTTCAACCAGTGCATGCAATACCTATTGTAGCACCAGCTGCAATGCCTATACCAACACCTATTCTAGCACCTATTGCAGTGCCTTCTCCTGACATTCATAGCATATTGTGGCAGCTACTTAGTGCTTATGGAGGTCCTTCTACTGGGGGGACACAACCAGAAGTTCCAGTATCACATCCTACAACTGCAGTCCTACAGTACAGCCAGTTCCACCGGTTGTTCTAATAGAGATTTCTACACCTGCTCAGGTCATTCTAGTGCCTACCATTGCTCCTGCTGTTAAAAAACAACCAGCTATGACAGACTCGGAGCAGAAGCTCCTGACTAGGTTTCTGAGGTTGGATCCCCCCTAGATTCACTAGAGTTCCAGGGGAGGATGCCCATTAGTTCATCATTAAATATGAAGAAAGTTTGACTAACATGGTTATATTGAATACCCACACTGTATCCTTTACCATATATCAGATATGTGGTGTGGCTAAACAGTAGTGGAGAGCCTTCGTGGTTTGTAGACCCAAAGGTTCACCCTAGCTGACTTGGGCTGAGTTTTATGAGGTTTTCATGAGATAGTTTTTATCTAGGGCTGAGCGAGAGTGCCTGAGAGAGGAGTTCAAAAAACTTTACTAGGAACCAATGTCTGTATCCAAGTATGTGGCTAGGTTCCATCAGCTTTCAGTTTATGGTGTCGAGTTCATGCCTACAGAGGTGAAGAGAGTCCATTGATTTCCTTATGGGTTGAGAGATAGGCTTTTCAAGGTGAAATAATTGTTGGTATCTGACGATCTTCCATTTCAGGCAGTGGATGATCATGCAAATTATATGGAACCATCTATCGTGAGTCACGTCACCGCAACAAGAAGAGAAAATGACACCAGTAAGGCTATAGTAGGTCCTGTTCTGGCCCCCCTAGTCATTTTCATCAGGCTCAAGGCCAGTCTAGGAGGCCTGTGCAGGCGTCATTGTAGGTCACCCCTTTATCTCCTGCACAGTATCCATAAGGGGATGGATCGTCATATCAGGGAAGTCAGATGGGTTCTAGTAGAGGATCCCGATAGACTGGGATATCTGGGTCATGTTATGAATATGGACTTGTAGGCCATTATGCTAGATCTTGTTTGCAGAGGGGCATTATTCATCTTACTCCTCAGTTTGCACAACCATTGAGATCAGTGCCTTCACTGACCAGATGTGGGGCATAAGGTGGTTATAGAGTTGGTGGCCAGCATAGTAGGGGAGGTGGTGGCAGTGGTGGTCGTCATGGTAGTGATCGATAGTTATATGTCATTCCTGCTCGACTTGAGGTTGTGGCCTCAGATGCTATGATTACAGGTTTAATTTCTATGTGTTCTATACCTGTGTCAACCTTATTTGACCTTGGGTCTTCTTATTCATATGTGTCTTCCTATTTTGTACCAAGTTTGGGGTTGGCCAATGATATCTTAGATGTATCTATGCAGGTTTCTACCTCTGTAGGGGATTCTTTAGTAGTGCATCGGGTGATTAGTGGGCTAGACATTTGCACTTACTTAATATCATTAGACATGGTTTACTTTGATATTATTTTGGGTATGGATTGGTTCTCCCCTCACTAACAGTTATGGATTGTTATTCCAAGACCGTTATCTTAGCAATACCTAGTTTATCTCTAGTGATGTGACAGGGTTCTAGTAGTCGCGCACCGACAAGCTTTATTTCTTGCCTTCAAAATAGGAGGTTAGTAGGGAAAGAGTGTTTGGCATATTTAGCATATGTTCATGATATTCAGACCGACACTCCTACTTCTAATTCTGTTCCTATTATTTCTAAGTTCCTTGATGTATTTTCGACCGACCTACCATGCCTACCACCAGAGTAGGATATTGATTTTTCATTGATTTAGAGTCAGGCACTAATCCCATTTATATTGCTCCATATCATATGGCTCCTACAGAGTTAAGAAAGCTGAAGGTTCATCTATAGGATTTATTAGATAAAGGCTTTATCCATTCTAGTGTGTCACCATGGGGTGCGCCAGTTCTATTTGTGAAGAAGAAAGATAGTACGATGAGAATGTGTATTGATTATCGGCAGTTGAACAAAAGTCATAGTGAAAAATAGATATCCTATGCCGAGAATTGATGACTTGTTTGATCAGCTTCAGGGAGTCGTTGTGTTCTCTAAGATTGACTTGAGATCCTTTAACCATCAGTTGCAGATTCGGATAGAGGATATACCTAAGACAGTGTTCAGGAATCGTTATGGTCATTATGAATTTCTGATTATCCTTTGGTATGAATAATGCCCCAACAGCTTTTATTGATTTTATGCATAGAGTGCTTAATCCCTATCTAGACTCGTTCATGATTTTGTTTATTAATGCCATCTTAGTGTATTTATAGAGTAAGTTTGATCATGAGAAGCATTTGAGGTTAATTCTCCAGACAATGAGAGAACACATGCTTTATGACAAGTTCTCAAAGTATGAGTTTTGGTTTGAGTCCGTTGCATTTTTAGGGCATGTAGTGTCCAAGGTTGGAATTAAAGTTGATCCAACAAAAGATTCGGGTGGTACGTGATTGGCTGAGGTTGATATTCTTTCCAAAGATTAGAAGTTTTGTTGGTTTGGATGGATATTATTGGTGCTTTGTTAAAGGGTTCTTATTGATTGTAGCAGCCTTGACTAAATTGACTAGGAAGGATGTCGCATTTCAATGGTATGATGACTGTGAATTGAGCTTTTTAAAGCTCAAGGACTTGTTGACTTCAACGCCAATATTGACCTTGCCAGTTGAAGGTTAGGATTATACATGTATTGTGATGCTTCTGGTGTTAGTTTAGGGTGTGTTCTGATGCAGCAAGGTCGAATGATTACATATGCTTCAAGTCAGCTGAAGGTCCATGAGCGTAACTACCCCACTCATGACTTATAGTTGCCTGCAGTAGTATTTGCACTTAAGATCTGGAGGCATTATTTGTACGGGGTCCAGTGTGAGATCTTTACTAACCATTGCAGTCTTCAATAGATTGAACAAGAAAGAGTTAAATTCAAGGCAGTGAAGGTGGATTGAGCTACTAAAAGACTATGACATTTCCATTCTCTATCATCCGGGAAAGGCAAACGTCGTGGAAGATGCCTTGAGCCGAAAAGAGGTCAGTATGGGTAGCCTAGAACCCTTGTTAATTTTCGAGAGATCATTGGCGTGGAGGTTCAATCGTTGGCTAGTGAGTTGGATAAACTTGATCTGTTAGACACCAGATGAATGTTAGCATGTGTTGAGGTCAGATCTTCTTTGTTAGATTAGATTCGGCAACGGCAGTTCAAGGATGAAAGTTTAGTTTCTCTTCAGGATCAGGTATTATTTGGAGAGGCGACAGGGCTTCTATTACTTCAGATAGGATGCTCTGATATGATGGTCATATTTGTATACCATAAGTTGGTGACTTGGTGCAGTTGATCTTGCATTAGGCTCACAGTTCTAGGGATTCTATTCATCTTGGTGCAGCAAATATGTACCATGATCTGTGATAGTTATATTGGTGGAATGGGATGAAAAGGAATATTTCCAAATATGTGTCTATATGTTTAAATTTTTCAGCAGGTTAAGTATGAGCATCGACGACCAGGTGGGTTGATGTAGAGACTCCCTATTCCATCTTGGAAGTGGAAACGGGTGACCGTGGACTTTGTTTTTAGGTTGGCACGGACTAGAAAAGGTTTTGATACTGTTTGGGTCATTTTTGATAGGTTGACCAAGTTAGCGCATTTTATTCCTACTCACTCCTCCTATAATGCAGAGTGCTTGGCTGAAATCTACATTTGCGAGGTGGATAGATTGTATGGTGTTCCTGTATCTATCATTTCTAACAGAGGTACCAAGCATACTTCACAATTTTGGAGATCTGTTCAGTGGTACTTGGGTACTGAGGTTCATCTGAGTACTATATTTCATCCGCAGACTGACAGTCAGTCTGAGGGACTATTTAGGTGTTAGAGGATATGTTGAGGGCTTGTGTGATAGGCTTTGGTGGTTGTTGGGATCAGTACCTACCATTGGCTAAGTTTTCTTATAATAATAGTTATCACTCCAGTATTGAGATGACACAATTTGAGCCATTGTACGGTAGGTGATGTAGATCGCCTATTGGTTAGTTTGATGGTTTTGAGGCCAAAGTCCAGTCTTCAGATTTGTTGTGTGATTTTCTTGATTAGGTTTGGTTGATTCAAGATAGATTGAGGGAAACACAAAGTAGGAATAAGAGCTATGTTAATCGTAGGATTTGTGCCTTAGAGTTTGGAGTTAGTGATAGAGTATTTTAGCGGGTATCTCCTATGCGTGGTGTGATGAGGTTCTGCAGACGAGGCAAGCCTAGTCCCAAGAATATTGGACCATGTGAGATTTTGGAAAGAGTTGGTGATGTTGCCTTCAGGTTGGCCTTACCTCATATTCTTTTAGTTATTCATCTGGTATTCTATGTTTTGATATTGAGGCTGTATATTCCCAATGAGTCTCATGTCATTCGAGAGGATTCATTGAATCTGGATGAAAATTTGTCCTTTGTTGAAGAGCCTGCAAAAATTTTGGCTAAGGATGTTAGAAAGTTAAGGCCCGGGGAGATTCCAATGGTTAGGATGCAGTGGAGGCATCGTCCAGTCAAAAAAGCTACTTGGAGATCAAAAGTGAGATATGGAAGCAGTATCCACAGCTGTTTGAGGCATAAAGTACTTTCTCTTCCTACTTATTTCATGTTTTTACTTGACTTTCAGGGATGAAAGTCATTTAGTAGTGGATGTTGTAATGACCTTCATGGTCATTTATGATAAATACGTTACGTTTTGCATTTTAGAGCATCTCAATAGTTTTCCCAAGTCTTTTATAACTTGCTGGGACTGGTAGTTCGGATCCCTGGCGGCTCGTTGAGAAATATCTCAAATTGCATGTTTTAGAACCTAGAACTAAGTACTTGTTGACTAAAGTCAACTTTCCTTCAAGATGATCTCGGAATTAAATTTTGACAGTTTCGTTAACTCCAGAATGCCAAACAAAGTCAAGATTGACCTTAAGTTTGTGTTTCAAAATTTTTGTTTGCAATTTATGCTCACTTATGGGTTTTAGTTAAGTTTAAGGCCTAATTTGGAGTTTGGGTTGTATTTTGGTATTCAAAGTGTCGGATCAGAATTCTGACGCTTTCATTAGCTCCAAAATGGTGATTATAGGCTAGTGGAGGTGTTGGTTCGTTTTCCAAACTTGTTGTTGCATTTTTTAGGTATTGGTGGAAATTTCATGAATTTAAGCCTAGGTGTTGACTTGGTCAACATTTCCCCAAAATGACCTCGGATTCCAATTTGGACTTTTGGACTGCACCGTTGAGTCCAGAATGTCGTTTGGGTGTACGCATAGTTTGTTTGCATAAATTGGACTCTGAACACATTTCGATTAGTGATTTAGAGTAATTCTTCTCCTTGATTTTGTTGTCAAAACCTATAACTAGTGCAGGTGAATTTCCTCTACTCGATCACGATATAGGTTCACGCGAACGTGAAGCAGTCCAGTGTTCCTTCAATGTTATCGCCTAATCCTTTCATACGATCGTGGAGTGCAGTGACAATATGCTCATCGCGATCGCGTTGAGCCATTCCGCAATCGTGAAGTAACAAAGATTCCTTCTACTCTATCGCGACCTTTCTTCACACGATCATGATGTATAATTCACCGATAATTATATAAATCCCTACACGAACCCCAGTTTTTTTTGCAAAAATATTACTTTTTAACCCGTTCCTGTGAAAAAAAATTTCCTCCAAACATCAATTCAAGGCTGATAAAAATCCCAAGTGTTGTAATCGACTTCTACGCGATTTGGGTAAGTTTCCTCTTCGTTTTAATTCTTGAAATCCTTAGTTTCATCCATTAATGTCCCTAATTAGTAAGATTGATAAATTCATGTCATAATCCATATATTATTGCTTAATATTTTGTTCCTCGAGTATACATTGCTGCATAGTATGATTAATTCACCGAATTCCAACGTTTAATCCTATCAAGATTGTATTTTTTATCCCCTTATAGTCAAATGTGTCCGAGCTATTTTGGAGCCCTTTTCATACTCGAATTGTGCTCAATTTTGGAGCACGGGTTCTTGCTAACATTGGGAACCCCGTGGCAAAGTTTATTTTTAGTTCTGATGAACGGGCACTGTAGGCCCAATTTAGGCTCGATTTTAGACCCAGTCTGGAACTTAGTATAAATTATACCGTTAGACTTGTATTGACATATGGAATACTTTTACGCAAGTTTCAAATCATTTGGTGATCATTTGGTATCAGCCAAAGTAATATTTGTGAGCTCGCAGCGCTCTATTGTCGGACGACAGGTAGGCTCCATGGGGCTATCCCTAGGCTTATAGCTTTAATAATTATACTAAATAGCATCAGTAGGTTTGGTAGCTAGGTCGTTATATAGTGATTATGTACCGTTCTTTCATCCGTTCCCTTATTGATATATATTTTGGCATTCAGATTTATATGGTGCCTGTGACTTAGGAGTTGTCTAGTGATACCTGTGCAGGGCATTGGTAGTTGTTATTACATGGTCATATATATATATATATATATATTCTTGTTGTTATGTTGTGCATTCATGACACGAGAGGTTGGGCCCTTATGCTTCAATGAAAATGCATTGAGGCTCAGCCAGTATCACCACCTGAGTATTCAGCAATGATGGCTAGAGACTGGTTTTAGTAATAATAACAGCTAAGGATAATAATCAACAAATTATAATAGTCTAATAATAACATAAGCAATAACCTATTTACTATTTTAGACTCGGTGTTGTATCGAGCACCCAACAATACTATTTTACTTATTTTAGCCCAGGCTTGCACCCTGACACCGGGAAATATCATTTGGCTAATAAATATTGGGACTTGAGATAGGATTCGTTCGGTAGTGAGTACAGCCTCTGGCACTTGAGTTTATCATCATACGACAATAAGTACAACTTTTCAAAACTATCGCATACACTGGTTCGGAGGATTTCTGATACAGTTCCCTTGAGGACTTTTGGTGATACTATGATATACAGGCGTGGAATGCATGACTTGTCGAGTACGGCTTGATAATGTTATTGATATCAGGCATAAGATGATGGACTAGTAGACCCTTGAAGCTCTGTGACTTGGGATGTGAGGTTATGATGACGTTAGAGATTGTACGTGGTGAGCGTACCTCCATGGACCTTGCTTTCGATCTTTAAGGTGACATGGAGGAGGGTATAGGGCGGAAGAGAGATATACCGAGAATATTTAGAGTATCCTTCCATGGATTCTGCCTGCTGGACCTACGGGTACTGGAGGAGAAACGTACACAGGATGGGTTACTTCATGTGTTTGTATTTACTTTTCTGCACTTGTCTTCTTTAGTGTACCCTGGCTGAGATGTAATTCCTATGGTGAGCATGAATTCTGTGTTTAAATTTCTTAATATATTGTTTCTTTACTACTTATTTACGGTAATATTACTTCTGAAACTTACTGCTTATATGGATTATTGTGTTTGGTATTTTCTTATCAGTCTTTCATTGTACTTGAGGTTACCGATATACCTACTATTTATACTTTCGCTTTATTCCTTCATGTACCATTTATTAAAATTATTCTTTCTGCATTTGATATAGTAGTCTTTCGCTTCGGCTTCGGACTACGGGGTTGATTATCCTACTAGTGGTATAGTATGTATCCTCATGATCCGAGAAATCGGGTCGTGACAAATACCCATGGAGGGACATCCCAACAAACCAAGAATTATAACATATACCACTCTCCCAGTCATATGCATGCTAGTGTCAGGTCGCCAAGGTCCATATAGGACCTCCCCACATACTATCTCAATAATCTTTTGAATATGAACTGCAATCTCACAATATCAGTCATGCATGAGAGCCCAAGCTTCCCCATGTCTAAATTGTTGAAGTCTCAAAATATGTTCTCAGGCTTCCCATAGAATAAAAATAATATTAATTATCAATGTAGGTTGCTTGGGGTTCACCGAAACCAAATCAGTATAAATAATTAATACTAAAGGACCTAATAAACAGTAACACACATAACGACCAAATAAACGACCCAAGAATCTAACTACCGATTTTGATAAGTTACAAATGACTTAGGGAGGCTACAGGAAAGCTCTATAATGCAAGAAAATGAATAATCACGAAAACGACCTAAGGGTCAGACAAAATCCACTACTGAAAGTCAGAATAGTGCAATAATTGAAGGATTGAAAAGATGTGAATACTAAGACCTCAACTAACTTTCGATCTCCCAAATGGGCTCCTTCACGAGACAGTCTCTCTACTGAACCTTAACTATCCGAATCTCAGGAGATCTCAACTTGCTCAACTTTTTAACTAGAACCAAGATCGGCTTATCAACAACTGATAATCCCTCATCAACCTAAACTGAATTATACGAAGCATATGCGACTTATCAGGGATATACCACCTCATAGTAGAAACATAAAACACCGGATGCACAACTAAACACATAGGAGGCAAAGCTAGCTTATAAGAAACACTACCAATTCGATCAAGAATCTCAAATGGGACCTCACCATACCCTTCACGTTGGATACCTACAAAAACACATGCCACTCACACTAAACTCCAAGGCATGATATTGGTGGTTTGAGTAACTCTTCTTCCTACTCTGGGCAGCCCGAAGGCTATCATGAATTATTCGAATTGTATCCAAGGCATCCCAAAGTATATTAGTACTCTTTAATCTAGACTAAAACTCATCAAACCAATCAATAGGCGAACAACACCACCTACCATAGAAAGCCTCAAATAGAGCCATCTAACTACTAGAATGGTAGTTGTGTTATATGCAAACTCAGCCAATTCCAAATACTTATCCTAAGAACCACAAAAATTAAGAACTCAAGCCTTCAACATGTCCTTCAAGACCCAAATAGTCCTCCCATACCAACCATCTGTCTGGGGATGAAATGTTGTGCTAGGAAGAACCTCATCACCCATACCACGATGAAGCTCTCCAGAACTAAGATGCAAACTGGGGTACCATGATGTGAGATAATAGAAACTGGTATGCCATGATATCTAACCACCTTCTAAAGATAAATAAAGGATAAATTCTCTGCAAAATAAGTTGTATAAATTGGAATGAAGTCTGTAGACTTAGTCAAACTGTCAAAAATCACTCAAATTGAAACATGGACATGAGGAGTCCAAGGTAGGCCTAAAATGAAATTCATAGTAATCCTCTCCCACTTCCACTCAGGAATGGGAAGCCTCTACATTAATCCACCTTGTTTTTAGTGCTCTAACTTAACCTGCTGACAGTTCAAGCACCCAGAAATGAACTCAATTGTGTACCTCTTCATATTCCACTAGTAAATCTGCCTCAAGTCTCTATACATCTTTGTTGCTCCTATATACATAGAATAACGGGACCTTTAGGATTCACGAAGAATCAATTGAATTAAATCACTGACTCTTGTACAAAATCTGACACCCAAATCTTAAAACACCAATGTAGCTCTATGGGGTTCACCGTGAATCAATCAATCACGAATACCAACCAAAGTAGGATCCCCAAATTAATGTTGATGAATCTGATCAATTAAGGTAGAACGGGCCTTAACACTAGCAAGCTACGGGCTGAATCTGAAATCTCAAGTTTAACTAATCAGATAGCAAAAGAATGGATGTCTAAAGCTAACGACCTCTAAAAAATTGACAAGAATTCCAAGCTACCCATATTCACGCCTTTAATCTTAAGGCACTGCTACCACGGTTGCCTTGCCCAGAAGATACAAGATAGAAATATCGTAGTCCTTAAGTAACTTGATCCATCTCTACTAGAGAGCATTAATTGTAAGGCGTATGACACACACTAGAAGGGGGGGTTGAATAGTGGGTGTATTTTATTTGGAACTTTTTGGGGAATTTTAGTGACTAAGAAGAAAGCGGTAAATAACACAAGTATTTAGAGTGGTTCGGCCAACTTTTGCCTACGTCC
>JBDJHY010191011.1:0-11842 GCA_039654485.1 Withania somnifera
TCTCTTCAAGGAAAAATCATAACCCATACAGGTTGGAAATATGAAGTTATTATAGCTCAAATCAATACAACCCATTCATATGCTCGCACCGGGCTAGGGCATAGTATCACCACATAGGGTTACTAAAGACCTAACAAAGCCATAACCGGCTTTCTGTGGTCCAAATAAGGGGATAAACCTACTTTAATCACACATAACAGCATTGGTAGAACACAAAATAATCAGCCTACCTAGATTATCTCTAAGACACAAACCTAAATCAGGGGACAACTACTAAGCTCTAATCCATAGTATAATCCCCTCTCAAAACTCACTAGAGTCCAGAGTCACTATATTACCATGTCAATAAAAGGTGTTACTCCTCCCCCAACCTACACTACTATCCACAGTCAGCGTGAGACATGAAGGTAGGATAGCCCCAGGGTAAGTAGTTAAGCTAAAAGTTAGCTAAGTGGGCCATAGGCTTAAAGAATAAGCATATCGAAGCCTGAATAGTAATCCCAAACTCGAGATAGAAC
The DNA here is from genome assembly GCA_039654485.1 of Withania somnifera. Taxonomy (NCBI): domain Eukaryota; kingdom Viridiplantae; phylum Streptophyta; class Magnoliopsida; order Solanales; family Solanaceae; genus Withania; species Withania somnifera. The sequence goes on from JBDJHY010191011.1 coordinate 519, forward strand.
TATACCATACATATAATATACTTATACCCAGTCTGAAGAAAGTAGATAATATCCTATATGGATTTAAGCGATGGACAACAGTAGTTCACTAATTATCTGCCAAATGTCTGATATATTGTCCATGGACGATTTATTAGGAAAAAGGACTAATAAGTCGGTTATGCCTGTAATATCTTTGACATTCATTCCATAAAATTCAAAAAGAGTCTCAGAATGTAAATGTAGTCTGATTTCGACAAATCAAATGTGAAAATTTCATGGAAATGATATTCCAGACTCAATGGAACTGATTAAACTACCATACGAGGTAGTTTGAGTAGAATAGAGGAAGGACTAGAAGGGATTTAAAAGATCCAAGAAAGTTAAGAACCTATCAAACCTTCAAAATGAGTTCGGAAACCTCCGGAAGCATACTAATAACCCTACAAGCATAAATTAAACATTCTAGAGCGGATAGAAATGTTGGATTTTTTATTCGGCACTCCTATCACCAGAGGCTAACTCAAGTCAACTTCTTAACTCCAAATGAGTCGAATTTCAAAAACTAGATCAAAACAAGAAAGAGAACTTTGCGACATGAACCAAAAGTCCTACTAGAGAAAAGTTTGCATTTCGAAGCTAATGAATTATTGGAACTTGATTTTGAGTGTGTTTACTAGGAAATCACTTTCACGTTCCACTATCCGATAGTTAGTACTAAAAATAGGGAAACTAAGACAACGAGCTAAAAAATTACAAGCTAATGGTTCCTATAAGTCATAAATGACTTGGGGAAGCCAATAGAACATTCTAAACATAGCAATAATGCAGAAACATGAAAATGACCCCAAAGGTCATTATGATATCCACCACTAAAAGGAATATTTTCCTTGAAGGTCAAGAAGAAAGAAATACCTAAAGGGTCGAACAGATAAGAATACTGGGCCCAATTATCTCTCTTTGTCTCCTAAGTTGACTCCTTGACCGAAAGGAGAGCGTATCGAATCTTTACAATCAGAATCTCCCTGGACGTGAGCTGTCTTACATCTCTATAAAATAATGGTGTTAGGATGCTCAACTTCCAAATGGTCATCCCCTCTAACCACTCTCTCAATAATCTCATACATCCTGTTGAACATGGGGCTAATCTTTCCCCACCAACCAAATCTCATAATGCCCTTCATGGGAGACACCTTTAGAAATACCATATCACGAATGCAAAAATCCAAAGGCTGAAGTATACAATCCGTGTATATCTTCTTCGTACTATATGCTGCTCATAGTATACTATGTATAACTCTGACTCTTTCTACTGAATAGCAATTCCAATCCAAAGTTTGGGGATGAACCTCCACACTACTGAACCAACCTATAGGTAATCTAGATTGCTTACCATACAATGCCTCAAATAGTCCCATCTGGATGATGGAATGGTAACTGTTATTATAAAAAAACTCTTCCAAATTTAAATGATGATCCCAGCTACCACCAAAGTTAAAAGCACAAGCAGGCAAAATATACTGAAACACCTACATATCTTTTTAGATAGACCATTTGTTTGAGGGTGAAAAGTAGTACTCAGGGATACCTTAATACCCACCTCCTGATGAACGAACCTCTAAAAACAGAAAGTGAAATAAATCCCTCAATTAGAAATAATATAAACTTGCACCCTATGCAACCGAACAAACTCTAAACATATATACAAGCCAAGGTCCCTGCTCCCCAAAAGGATGAAGTAGTATAGAATGAGAAGACTTGGTCAGTCAATCCACAACGACTCAAATACAAACACACCCACTAGAAGTATGGGGAAGTCCAGAAATGAAGTCCATAGTGATCCTTTCCACTTGTACTTAGGTATAGGGAGCTGATGCAACTAATCACTAGGTCTCTGGTGCTCAAACTTCACCTGTTTACAGTTCAGGCATCATGATATAAATCTATTACACTGCTTCTCATACAATGCCACCTATGTTGTTTTATTAGGTCTCTACACATCTTTATTATTCCTAGATGAATAGAATATCTTGAGCAATGGGAATCACGGAGAATAGTATGATCAAGTCACCAAACCTTGAAATGTAGATACGACTTCCCATCCACAAACCACCATTAGAGACAATAGTAGCACCATTATAGTCACCCTTCAAAACAACTCTCAAATATAAACAAGGGCCTAATCCTCATATTGTCTCTACCGAATTTGACTGGATGTCCAAGGCCAATGGTCCCTTTGAAACTAATAAGGAAGCCAACTACCCATGATGACTACCTTTCGGCTCAAGCCATCTGCAACCATACTAGCCTTTCCTAGATAGTAAAGAATACTGATGTCATAATCATTCAGGAGCTAAATCCATCTCCTCTATCTCAACTTGAATTCCCTATGGATCAAGATATACTACAGTCTTTAATGGTTGGTGTAGTTCTCATAATAAAGCCCATTATATAGTGTCTTCAAATCTTAAGTGTGAAGACAACCACTGCCAACTCCAAGTCATAGGTGGAGTAGTTGTAGGAATGAAATGTCAATTTCCATGAAATACAAGCAATAACTCGACCCTGCTACATCAAAATACAACCCAAACCTATACCCAAGGCATCATAATACGTGATATAAGTATGGCCCTCAACTGAAAGTGTCAATGCTAGCCCTGAAGAGAGCAACTCCTTGAGCCTCAGAAAAATAGACTCGCACTCCTTAGACCAGTAAAAAGGGACGTCCTCCAAGGTCAATATGGTCATAAGATCTTCTACCAAAGAGAAACACTACAAAAATCGTCTATAATATCCGGACAACCCAATAAAACTGAGGAACTTCGTAGAAGTAGCAGGCTGAGGCCAATCATGAACTTTAACAATATTTGTGGGATTCACGCTAGTACTTGCTGAACACACGACATGATTTTAAAAGCCACAAAATTTGACCAAAACTCACACATTGAGAACTTAGCACAGAGATGCTCAGTCCTCAAAGTATGGAGTACAATCCTTAAGCGCTCCTCATGTTGCTTTCGACTCCTTGAGTCAACCTAAATATCACCAATTAAGAAAGTCACAAAAGAATCCAGTATGGATTGAAAACTCGAGTCGTGGGATCCATAAAAATTTTTGGGACATTAGTAAACTCTAAATACATGATCAAGAACTCAAAAAATCCCATATCTAGTCTGAACGGTAATCTTTGGGATGTCCTTAGCCCGAATCCTCATCTAGTGATACCTTGATTTAAGTCAATCTTAGAAAACATTGAAGCACCCTAAAGCTGATCAAAGAGATCATTAATACATGATAAAGGATACTTATTCTTAATCGTAACCTTGTTTAGCTATCTGTAATCAAAGAACATAAACAGAGTCCATTCTTCTTATTAACAAATAACATATGAGCACCCCACAAAGAAACACTAGGACAAATAAAACCCTTAACAAGAAAGTCCTGTATCTAAACACTAAGGTCATGTATATCTTCTGGAGCTATACAGTATGGTGCAATCAAAATAGTCCTTTTTCTTGGCTCAACCTCAATAGAAAAATCAATAGCCCTCTCGGTGGGAGGCCAGGCAAATCATCAAGAAAGACATCCAAAAAGTCACGAACCATGAGTATAGAATTGAGGAAAGGAGGACCAACACTTACATCATGAATAAATGTCAATTAAGGTAAACAACCCCCAACTCTAAGTCTATGGGCCAGAATACAAGAAATAACCCCACACGGGGGAGTGACTAGTAGGACACTGCCATATCACCAGGGGTACATCAGGCATAGATAAGGTCACAATCTTGGAATAACAATCCAAAACCAATAGATGAGGGGATAACCAATCCATGTCCATTATAAAATAAAATTCATTCATATCTATATAAACAAGATCAACCTGAGTGTCCAACTCTGTCATATTAACAATATAGGATCAATACATATTATTCACTACTTAAGAATCTCCTACGGGATCAGCCACACTCATGGGAATAGGTAAAGACTCAAACACCATATCAAAATAGGGATAAAGATAAATAGACACATAGGAATATATCAAACTAGGATAAAATAATAACAAAGCAAGTTGGAGGTAGATAGATAACATACCCGTGATCACAATATCAGAAGCATCTGCCTCGGCTCTATCATGTAAAGCATAAAGGTAACTGCAGCCATCGCCCTATTGACCTCCTACTTTATCCCACTTTATTTCCCTATCACCCCCACCACGGGAACCTGGACAACTGTATGGCCACTTCTTATCGGTGGTAGTATTATTCGAAGAGGATTTGCAGCTTGACTGTTAGACGAATGGACCAATACTGAAAATAATATCTGGAATAATGAACCAACTCTCCAAACTCATAGATAACCTAGGACCTACCCCTACAAAAATCGCTAGAAGTACTACTACCCGGTCCACCACAATCCTGAGACCATGAAGATTCGTCCCTAGCTAGCTGACTAGTATGACTACCTTCGCCTCTATCGGATGACTAAAGTGAAGCCTGAATTGGTCTGCTAGACTTACCCTTTTGAAACTGTTGTTGCTGAGGCTTGTGCCTATCATACAACCTATCCAAAGTTCAGGTACAACAATAATTATCCTTGAGGCGCTATCTCTTATCACCGCCTTTTTTAGTTGAGTGATGGTGTCTCTCTATTTTTCATGTATGATCCAATACATCAAAAAATGGCATCACACTATCAAGGAGTAACTTAACCTCCATTATTTACTCTAATCTCAACTAAGTTTCCAAGCGGCGAACCCGCTCATCCTCTGCCTGCATCATTGTAGCCCTATATTTAGAAAGCTCAGTAAAATTGGCCTTACACTCGATCACTGACATAGAACCTTGTCAAAACCTAAAAAATGAGATACCAACCCCTCTAGGATGATCCGATCTAAGTACTTGGCAATAAATTCCTCTAAAAACTATTCCCATGCCATCGGTGGCAATCCCACTAGTCTACCCTCTCTATATACTCTCCATCAAGTCTTAGCTAGTCCCTCCATCTGGTATCAAATAAAATCAACCCCGTGGGTATCTCTCAGCCGTAAAGTCCATAATCTCTTAACACATTCATTAAGAAACTTAAGGGGTTCCTATCTAGAATCACCTAAAAACCTTGGTGGCCCCATGCGAGTAAATCAGCTATACATCTTTCGGTCCTCAAAGTCATAACTAGAATGTTAGGCTGAGTTTGAGCAGGTTTCTTGTCAGGAGCAGGTGGTGCAGGAGGAACTGGTGCTATAACAAGTGTAGGATGAATTAGAGGAGTTGGGTCACCCTATGCCACTCCTTGAGCAGATGACTGGGCCCCATTCATAGGCACCCTACAAAACATAGAACACATGTAGTTCCATATCTCTTTCAAAGCGTCATTTGAAGGCATTGACAGCTGTGGATGAGGTAGATCTACACATGTAGGAATAGGCTGTAAAAATTTATTTGACCTCAGCCATGGTCTCTAGCTGTAGCCCAACCCCTAACTAGATCTCTCTTGAGTGTGGGGAGTATCATCTCTCTCGACTAAGGTGCACATGCGCACCATCTATGAAGGAAGGAAGTCAAAGTGAGTTTTAGAAACCAATAAGATAATATGCACCAGAGGAGTTTAAGGGAATTATATTTCCCAAAAGAGTACTGCAACCTCCTAATGAAAGGATATAGACATTTACGTATCAATTAGGGGGACTTATAGATACTTGCTCCTACATTCATAGACACCGGTGAATCTCAGCTCTGATATGACTCTGTTATAACAAAAAATCAAGTTGTAATGGCGTCTACATACTCCTAATAGGCAATTCTTAACCCCCAATCAGAGCGATGAGCAATAGGCTGGTAACCAAACAAGAAAAAAGAAAGAAAAAAAAACAAATGAAAAGAAGGAGAAAGCAAAACACAATAGATAAAAGAATAACAATATATAAATTTAAGAAGAACCCCCAAAACTTGGTAGCGTGGTTGTAGAGAATCTATATCAAAGAAACAAAATGCAATACAACCAAAGGGGTAAAAGTTACAAATATAGTTGTCTTGAGTAAAAAGTAATGACAACTCAACATTAAAGGAAGAATTGGCCAGCCTGAAGTCGAGTGCTCACTGTATCTTTGAAACTAATATCCAACATAGCCTGCATGACCATGTCCTCTCTAACAAATCGTACATGATATACACCATAAAAAGATATAGAAGTGTAGTATAAGTACCAAAATAAGGGTACCTAGCAGGCCTCATAGGTAAACCAGGCAAAAAGAAAAAAATAAATAAAGTAAAGGGAAATCATATAAAGAATACAAGGAAATAACACACAAGTATAGAGAGTTAAGTAGCTAAAACAACAACTACAAGTAGGCATGGATATATAAAAGGCTATACGACATGTACTTGGAGATCCAATGTAACAACCACGAATAGACAGTATAATAAACTAAGAAAAAACACACAAAAGGTAAGTAGATATTACTGGCAGTAGATAGGGTATAGAAAGAAGTAAAGATATCATAAATCTAAAAAGTATAACCTTTCCTAAAATCCCATATGATCATCAGGACATTAAATAAGCTAGATAAGCAAACAAAACCTAGCTGAAGCCCACTATGTGGTAGGCACAAATAGTAATCTAATAACCCAATGAGACTTCCCCCATAAGCTCGAAGAGTACAAAAATCATGAAGGATGTAAAAAAAAGGGTTATGAGAAAGTAAAACAAGTACCGGCACACACCTTCTTGGGGATATTCCCAAGAAGTGCATAGCATTAGATGCATAGATACTAGGCTGACAAGGCCTTGGAGGGATCCCGATCCCACATGTAAAATACCTCAAAAAGATGCTAAAAACTCGGGTCGTATAGGATATTTCAGTAAAACTTAAGTGCCTCTATAAAGGCCAATATCAAACCTTTGTGAAAATTTGCAAAATAAGGCCAATATCAAGATCAAATAACTTTGTACTTCCTAGTAGTCATGGAAGGTATACATATAGTATTTATTGCCTAGTTTTTTAATTATATAAGCTGGTTCAGCTAATATTTAGGAAAATACATCCATACCACAGAGTGGTCATGGAAAGCATACATGTAAGTAGTAAAGATGTCTTCCAAATATTAGTCTAATGAAAAAGTAAGTTATAATATAAATATTACCCTAAGATACCTAAAATATTTTATACAACACCAACCACAATGCATGCTCGCAAAAACAACACAATAGCAAATTAAATCGACTACTAGGCTACTAGCTATAACCCGGGGATAGCTACTAAGCTCAACACTAAGTTATTCCCCTCCCCAACCACATGATGATTAAGATTCTTGTGTCAAAAAACATATACATAATCCTACAAAGTCTAGAGATAGAATAGGTAAAAGGATAACTGATAGGATGAGCAGACGTTAGAAACATAATATCAACAAGGGGAATCATGCTAGAAAATCCACCCCAAGCTAGCGATTTACAATATATTTACATTTCTAATACCCAGTCTTAGAGAAAGAAGTTGTAGCTTACTTGAGTTCTGAATACAAGCTCAAGAGGCACACCTAAAAGAATAAAACAAATAGCCTGGATTGAGATATGATTTACGGGTTGAGCCCGAGTCTTGTCATTTATTCCTTGATGACTATCAAATAGTTGGCTTGTTACAAGGATTTTGTACGTAGGATTAGATGCCTCAACGAACCCTCTGACCTGGGCCATCATGTCTGGGGTATAATGCATTGCCGGTAGAGGAGTACACTGGGGTAGTTGGGGTAAGTATATAGGGAAGCTTCTGTGGGTCCCTTCGTTGCGAGATTATGAATTAGGAAGGGTGTACATGGGAACTATTTACTTTTTTTGCATACCTCTACACCGCATCCCTATGCTTGATTTGTACTCTTCAAGACTTACAAGGGGAGTACTTGCTGGTTTACTTGGTCTCCTGATTTTACCTACCAATAGTATAGGATGTCGACTGACTTTGTTTGCTAGTACACTTTGTTGTACCTTTTCTATCTCGTGTAGGTTCCATTTGTGTACTTATTTTATTTGTTTTTATATTAGGTTGTTATTGGTTTGTATTCCCGTATTTGTTTATTGGTTCTTCCATGTATTGGTTATGTTGGAGCTCCAGGTACATGTCGCGTTTGGTCATGATTTGCTTGTGGCCCAAGCTTTGTATGTTATACCCTGATAGTAGATTTCCTTCATACTGGGTAACTAATGATGCACATATTGATAGTTGATCATCAAACACATACTAGCTATTACTATAGTTACCCCATCATCAAACACATACTAGCTATTACTATAGTTACCCCTTTGCTATTATATATTATGTGCTAGCACCCTATTGTCTTTAATGGTTCTTTACCTTGCTTGTGCCTACTTTTTCCTATTTGACCTATGATACCACTAGGTACCTATATTATTTACTGCTCATGATATTCTTCTGCATATTTTTATGGTGCAAATCATAGTACAAATCAGCAGAATGAACAAATCATAGGAGATTTTTGGTGAGCAGTGGGCGTCCTTGCTGGCCGGTTTTCATTCCATTTTTAGAGTTTTCCTAGTTGGATCCTGGATAGATATTTTTTTTAGTTTTTCCCTGTTGTGGGTTGTATTCTTGTAATTTTATGTATATAGATGCTCTACAGCCAATATGCGAGGTTCTAGGGAGTTAGTTCAGTTTTTCATTTCCATGCTATGTGTCTGTTTCTTCTTTTTATATCCCTTCTCCTTTTATTTTTGTTCTTGGTATTGGACCATTACTTTACACTTTAGGCAAGAGTTAGTCTTGTCTATATATTAGGTATAGATACCATCATACCTCAATTTTTGTGTCGTGACAGAGTATCAGACCTCTAGGTTCATTTCTATCTCTAGATGTAGTATGTCTAGAAGAGTCCCAAGGATCAGTATTAAACATCTGTATCCTACCTTAGAGATTCTACATGACTCTTTTATAGGGATGAATTTTATTGACTCCTTCGTGTGAGGTTTCTACTAGTTTCTTGATTATTCACCTTGGTTCTATTCCTATATAGATGGTTCGTATTCGTTCAACACCAGAAGGTGATTATTTCCCCTACCTCCACAAAGAGCTCTAGTTATGGGATGGGGTAAAGATAGATATCGTGGGCGAGGAAGGGATAGAGTTCAATGAAATTATCTTGCACCCACTGATCTACCTCTACTACATACACCACCATATTTAGATAATGCACTTAAGGACATGTGACAGTATATGATTACTATGTTTGGTATAGCACAAATTGATGATGGTCAAACTTCATCCTAGAGAGCGTAATAGGATGCCTAGCTCCTCATGTTCATTCGGTACAAGTGGAAGCCATAGTTCCTCCTCCATAGTCTATTCCAGAGGTACCTGCAGTTTATCCTCTAGTAAAACCTCACCCTGTAGTTTCTATTCTGAATTTTGAGGACCGGAAGATGCATAATCATTTTATTCATATGAGGCTTCAGAGATACTCTGGTGATTCAAGGAAATATATGAGTTCATTACAGAGTGCGAGGAGAGGCTGTAGACTTTGGTTTGAGAGAGACACATAAATTTGATTTTAGTTAGAGGGTCATGCTAAAGCCTGGTGGAGAGCATATAGAGAGAGCAGACAAAAAGGGTCCACACATATGACATGGAGTTAGTTTTTGGTTGCCTTCTTGAGTAAGTATGTACCTTAGAGTGTCCATGAGGAATAAACATCTTAGTCTATTGACTTGCAATAGGTATTGATTACAATTTCTAAGCTTGAGGCTCGATTCATGCATTTTTTGAGGTATGGGGTTGCTATTTTGCAGATAGAGACTAAGTGTGTCTGCCATTTTGTAGTTGGATTAAGATCAGAGCTATAGGAAGATATTAAATTATTTATTACTCAGAGTTGTTTGTTGTAAGCAGTGGTTGATCACACTCATAAAATGGACAAACATCGTCACTTATCCCAAGGGAGTAGCACCAAGAGATAGAGCCACCAAGATGATTTTAGTGGGTATAGATCCTCTACACGAGGGTATGATAAGTAGACCTTAGCAGTAGCAACAACTGTAATATCGGTACCACTGATAGCCTAGTAGACCAGTTCAGGCCTTCTTACCATCAACCAGTAGAGGTTAGAGTTAGCCAGCCTACTAGGGACACATCTAATGGGGTTCAGGGTTATGATGTCCGAAGTTGTCCAATTTGCGGTTTTGATTAATGCAGATACAATGGTTTATACAAGTATGATGAGATGGGTCACTATGATAGAGATTTTTCTCTGCGTCAGGCCATTTATCTAGTAGCTCATACTGTATATCCTTCATAGACAGTATCACCAGTGACTAGAGGTAATCAAATAACAACTTGAGGTAGTTGTGGTATGGGACATAAGGATAGAAGAGGGGAGAGAGAAGAAGATCAGTTGGGCATTAGGCGCTGTCAGTTTTATGTCGTACTTGATAGAGTTTGAGCAGAGGATTTTGACTCAATGGTTATGAGTATGTTATATTTTTGTCAGCAACCAACCTTGGGGTTATTTCACCTTGATGTATTCTTATGTGTCTTTGTACTTTGTGCCACGTTTGAGTGCCATATGTGAGCCCTTACCTGTGCCCTTAAGTATATCTACTCCTGTAAGTGAGCTTATAATGGTGTATTAGATTCACCGACCTTCTTTTATGACCATACGGGGGTTGGAAACTTTGGTTGATCAGATGGCTCCAGACATAGTTGATTTGATGTGATTCTGGGCATGGATTAGTTATCCACTCATCATTCGGTCTTGGCTTATTTTTCTAAGACTGTGAACTTATCTATGCTAGTATGCCTCTGGCGGTATGGTAGGGTTCCATTAGCCACTCTCTGATGTCCATGGTATCTATTATATAGGCTAATGGTTTTACAACTTTCTTAGCCTATGTCCATGATACAAGTATTGATCCTCTTTCCTTTGTGTTTGTACCCGTTGTTAGAGATTTTTTAATGTTTACCCTGAGGAGTTTCCTGGTCTCACAACCAAGTGTGTTTTTTATTTTTCTACATTATTTGAGTGGGGAAATAGACGTATTTCTATTGAAATATATCGGATAACTTTAGGAGCTCAGTATCCAGCTTTGTTGATCTGATTGCTCAAGGCTTTATTCGTCCTAGTGTTTCACCATGGGGAGCTCTAGTTTTATTTGTCGACCTGGTCTACGAATCTATTCTAATTATCAACAAATTTTGTGAATTTTTGTGGAATGGGTTTTTAGAAAGAAAGATGGGTCTAGTCGTGCTGTATTGACTTTAGACAGTTGAATAAGTTTATTTTTGAGAATAAGTTTACTTTTGAGAATAAGTATCCTTTGCCACAAATTGAATTTTTATCA
>JBDJHY010191021.1:0-11842 GCA_039654485.1 Withania somnifera
GTTAGCCTTCAATGGGTTCTACCAGCTGGACCTACGGGTACCGGAGGAGATGCGTACACAGGATGGCTACTTCATTTATTGTGTTTAATTTTTGCACTTGTTTCTTTTGTGTACCCTGCCTGAGATGTAAGGTCTACAGTGGGCATGTTTCTTTTGTTATACACTGCACTTCTTTCTGGGGGACTTGTCAGCATTTATTTGTATTTCCTTATTACAATTGTTATTGTTTTTTATTATTATTGGTTAATTGATACTTCATGCTATGTGGGATTTTGGTGCCTGAGATTATTGCGCACTCCTTCATATTTTACTTTAGGTTACAAGTATAACGTCCATGTTCTACTCCTATCTTCCCTTTATTCTTGATTTATTAAATTATTATTCACATATATTGTTGTAACGATTTCAGGTACGTTTTTCACCTTTGCCTGAAATCCTGTTATGTGACTAGCTAGTGATACTTGTCTATTTGTATTTGATTCTTATTTAAGTATCTAGCTTTCCCTTGTTGTGCTATTGATTCTGTTACCTTTTTTTGTATTCTTTTATTTAGTGTTTTTATTACTGTTATGTTCCTAGTGGACCCTCAAAGACTATTGGATACGGGTAGGATCGGCAGCTTGTACTCATACTACACTTGTACATGTGCAGATCCAAGTATCTTGTACTAATACTACACTTGCACATGTACAGATCCGAGTACATGTTCTTGATCGTGATCACCTCTAGAGTTTCATGAAGTTTATAGTTCTTCAAAGATTTAGGGTGAGCTTGGCGTTCGGCTTATACCTTCTTCACTTTAGATTTGACATTACTATTTGATCTCCATGCATTTTGGAGATACAATTGTATTAGACCTATTTTAGATTTATTGTTTCTGTACTTAGAGGTTCATTTGATACTGATACCGGATTTTGTGTTGGTTATTTGATTCTCTAAAACTTTTGCACTTATTTATCTTTTGTCTATTGATGTATTTTTGTAATTGCTATAGTAGTCCTCCGCTTTGGCTCCGGACTACAGGGTTGGTTCTCTTACTGGTGGCATAGTAGGTGACATCATGATCCGCGAAATCGGGTGGTGACATAAACATACAAAGCCTCAAATAGTGACATATGAAAGTTGGATGATAGTTGTTGTTGTTGTAGGAGAACTCTGCTAAAGGAAAGTTGGTTTAATAACCACAAAAGTAGATCACAAATTCTTGGAGCATTTCCTTTAATATCTAAATAGTATGGGAGGAACCAATGATAGATAATGACTTATAGAAGAAAAATCAACAACACAAGACAAGAAATTAAGATAAAAGAAAATATATAAAAATAATGATAAACTGACAATTACGAGGTATATTAAACCTCAAAACCTTTGATTTGAATCATGACATAGTATGAATTAAATAAACACAAGTAAAGGGTCGTTGAAACCTAAGAGTGTTTCAAAGTAGACCTCGAACGTACGGAATCCTACAAGAACCCATCTCCTACGAAGACCTTGAGGGGATCCAATTCACCTTGCAACCCTCTTTTCTAATTAACAATTAAACAAAACCTCACTAATCACTCACATCTCATATAAGAGTGTTAATATTATAATTCAAGATCAAATCAAACTATTACAATGCAATAAATGAGCTATTTATAGTCTTACACAAAAATGAAAGGTTTGAAGATGATCAAGTCTTTCCATTAAGTCTTCCAAAATACCAAGATAGTCAACAAGTCTTCAAAATTCCCCAAAACAGTTTGCATACCAAAATAGTCCACTATGTTCCAAATCAGTCCACTATGGAATTGATCAATTGTTGAACCATCTTTATGAACCCTCATTACTTCTTTTTTTATTTCTCCCAAGCTATCTTACACACATAGAATCTATGTGGAGATCCAAAGACATTGTCAAGTACTTCCATCTTCATGAATAAGACTATGAGTTGATGGAGTGATTTAGCTTGACTACAAGTGAATGGTAGTGATGAAACTTCAGATGTATCATCTTCTCCTTCTTGAACAAAATTTTCCCTCAAATTCAAACCATCATCATCCGCAAGTGGACCAAAGAGTAAAAGGTCACGAATATTGAAAGTGTTGTAGACTGATATTCCAGTGGGAAATTAATCTCATAGGCATTATCCATAATCAGCTCAAGTACTTGAATCGACCCATCACCTCTAGGCATTAGCTTTTTCTTTCGATTTTTTTGGGAAATATCCTTGAGGAAAAGAAATGAAACCCAATCTCCCGGTTCTAGCACAAGCCTTTTTTACCCTTGTTCACCTTCTTATATACTTCTTGATTCATCTTCTCAAGGAGAACCCTTAACTTCTCATGCAGTTTCCTCATGGCATCTGCTCTCTATCTTCCATCTAAGTTAATCACAAACTCTTGGAAAAGAGGGGTGGCATACAAGGGGGTTAAAACTATAAATACATTCAAATGAAGTTATGCTAAAAGTTATATGAACAACACGATTATAAGAAAATTCAACTAAAGGTAAACATTCCTCCCTTGAGTTTCATTTACCATGCATTATGACACGAAATAGAACCAAGTGTTTAATTGACCACTTCGGTTTCACCTTTTCTGTGGGTGGAAAGAATTAGAAAATAATAATTTGATTCCAAGCACACCCTACAATTCTTTCCAAAAGTGATTAAGGAATTTTGGATACCTATCACTTATAATAGTTTGGGGAATTCCATACAACTTAACAATATTTTTAATAAACAAGGATGCTAGATGACGTGCATCATCACATTATGACATGAAATTAAATGAGCCATCTTTGAAAATCAATCAAAAACTACAAAGATTGTCATTCACAACACAAAATCCATAGAAATGTCAAGACAAGGCCTAGTAGGAGCGGGGAGCGGGGTATACAATCTTTGAGGTAGTAGTCGTAACTTGGCAAAAATTCTTTGCACTTTTTAACCAATATAATTATTCCTCTAGGATTTAGTAGGTATTTTTAATGACAAATTGACTCATCAATCCCCCTCTATATGCGTCTCTCATAAACAACTCCCTCTAAGAGCTCGTATGCACACAAAGCTTCTTCCCTTAAACAAGAAACCACCAAATTTACAAAAAAGAGAAGAAGATCTATCCCCAAAGCATTTTATCTTTCCCATCCTTACAATCTTTATAGATTTTAGCAAAGGTGGGGTCCTCGAGATACACAGCCTTCAAATATTCAAAAACAATTAACTTAGAAGACAAATTATTCAATAAAACATGCTTTTTAGGACAAGGCATCTGCCACAACATTTTCCTCACCCTTATTATAATGAATTACGTAAGGAAAAGATTTTAGTAATTCAATTTATTTAGCATGTCTTCTATTTAATTTTCCTTGTGCCCTAAGATTCTTTAAGGACTCATGATCGGTCTGAATCACAAATTCTTTAGGCCACTAGTACTATTCCAATTGCTCAATGCTCTAATGAGTGTATATAGTTCAAGTTCATATATAGAATAATTCAAGGTGGCTACTTTTAACTTTTAATTAAAGTAAGCAATGGGACTTAAGTATTGCATTAATAAGGCTCTAATGCCTATCTTACTAGCATCGCACTCCACCTAAAACATCTTCTCAAAATTAGGCAATTGCAATAAAGGAGCGAAGCATAACATTGTTTTCAATTCTTCAAACACAATATCTTGTTCAAAATCCCACTTGAAAGGTTTGTCCTTGCAGATCACCTCGTTTAATGGGGTGGGTATGGTTGTAAATCCATTGACAAACCTCCTATAAAACTAGCAAAATCCATGAAAACTCCAAACATCACCAAGGATTTAGGAGTTGGCCAATCCTTTATAGAGGCTATCTTGGATTCGTCTACCTCAACACCCTTATTAATGACAACAAACCCTAAGAAAACAACTTCATTCACACAAAAAGAGATCTTATCAACATTAACATAAAATTGCTCATGCATAAGCACATAAAAAATAGTCTTCAGATGACTAGCATGCTCTTCTAGGAATTTGCTATACATAAGAATATCATCAAAGTACACCACCACAATTTTGACAATGAATGGCTTCATGAAATTATTCATTAAATACATAAAAGTTATAAGAACATTGGTGATTCCGAATGACATATGCATACACTCATAGAGACCAAACTTGGTCTTCAATGTGGTTTTCCACTCATCGGTGGAGTTCATCAAAATTTGGTGATACCCGCTTATAAGATCAATATTGGAAAAGACACAAGAACCATTTAATTCATCAATCATGTCATCAACTCTAGGAATGGGATTTTAATACTTTATCATTATTTTGCTGATTACCCGACAACCAACACACATACTCCAAGAGTCATCTTTTTTGGCTTCCAAGATCACTGGTAAAACACATGGGCTCATGCTTTCTCTCATATATCCTTTATTTAGGAGTTTCTCAACTTACATTTGGAGTTCATTTATGTCCTATGGGTTACTTATATAGGCCATTTTGTTTGGTAATTGTGATCCCAATATAAAATTTGTTTGGTTCTTAATTCCCCGAAGAGCGGGAAATCCACTTGGAAGCTCCTTAGGAAAGACATCCCCACAATCTTGAAAATAGAAGAAATAGAATGGGTAAGAGAATATGTAGGAGTGTTAGTTTGTAAATTATGGTCCCTTTGTGTAATAAGGACCAAATTTTCCCATTAATCTCCCTTCTTCATATCCTCCACCAACCTCCTCCGCAACATGTCCTACCTTCGCACTACTCTTTTTATACTTCATGTTTTAAAACACACTATGAACTTCAGAAGACTTTATTGGATTGAGAATATACCTCCTATAATTTATATCAATGGAATATTTTTTGGTCCTCCCATTGTGATTTGTGGACCGGTTGTATTGTCAAGGTCTTTGAAGTAGTACATGGTATGCTTGCATTGGAACTACATCCTGTAAGATCTTATCTTGGTAGTTCCCAATCTTAAGTTTGATCAATACTTACCGATGTACCTTTAATTCCTCACACTCACTCAACTATTGGAGATTGTAAGGGTATCATGTCGAGTGGTGGAAAACTTCAAAGATTCAACCATATTTGTGCTTGCAACACTAGCACAACTACCACTATTAATTATTAATAAGCAAACAATACCCATGATGAAACACTTGGTGTAAAATAGATTCTCTTATTGATTAGGATCATCCATGTCTTTGCAAATCATAACTTTTCCTCATCACCTAATTTGGAATTGTAAGTTCTCCTTCTTGAGGCCAAACCTATTCAATAGGAACTTTCAACATAACTCCATTGGGAACAATGATATCACATAAATATCTTCTTTCCCATCTTTGATCTTCGGGATCTTATCTTTCCTTTGAAACTCCTCATCATCCTCCATACTATCTAAATAGCAGGGTATTCCTTCTTGGAGAGTGATTTTCCTTTGGTTTGAGCAGTCACTTATCCGATGACCCCATCCTTGGCAGTTGAAACATTGGAACCCTTTGGAATTTTCAGTTTGGATCTTGTTTCCAACCTACTTTGGATCATTTGGAGGAAGGTATCTCTCAAAATGCTTATTCTCAAATGACTTCTTGAAGTCCTTTTTCTTGTCCCAATTGGAGGATGATTGCACTTCACCCTTACTCTTCTCCCAAGAACTAGAAGACGAATCGCTCATTGCTTTGAATGACTTAACCTTTTTTATGGACCTTTAAATGTTGATTTCACCCTTGAATATGGATTCTTTATCTTCAAAGTTGTCCAGGACCATTATGTAGGTAAGATCATAATTCAACCCAATCTTGAAGCAAGCGACGGAGTGTAAATATTCCTTTTGGATATCAAGAAACAAAAAAAAACTTGTCAAACTCATCGGTATTCTAAGGCACTCTTGGATCCTTGATTCAAGTTGTAGAACTTAGTGAGGTTCTCTTGTTGGGAGGACGTTGGCACAAACTTGAATCTCATGATGACCTTCAACTCTTCCCAAAGTGGAATAGGATTAAAGTTATCAAATTTTCACTTCCTCTTAGTAGATTCCCACCAACTCGAGGCAAATCCCTCAAGTTGAGCTATAGCATGTAATGACTTATTCATTTCAACTAACTCATTAGTACGGAGATTCTATCACGCATCACCTGCCAATTGATGAAATCCTTTGGATCACTGTCTTTTCTAAACGTAGGAAAGGTAAAGTTAAAAGAATTGATACTCGTATATCGACCACCATGACCATCTTGATTTCCATAGTTATTATATTTATCCCATGCCTGACCCCGATTTCAATAGTAGCCTTGATGCCTCTCTCATCTTCCTCTAAATGCACCTTCATTTATTTTTCAAGGTAATGGAGCACCATATTCATAACCAAAGTCATATCAATCCCAGAATCCTCTTGTCGATCATTCCTCTCAACTTCTACCATTTGGACTGGTGGATTTTGGTCTCCTAGAGCTTGGTCATTTGGGACATGGATTGCCCTTGAGGCATTTTATGGAGCTTGGTTGATATTAGGTTGGGGTTGGACCAAAAGATGTAAGGGTTTTTTTAGGTGCTTCGTTTGGTTGAATCTTCTTGGGATATGGTAGAATTCTAGGAACTAACATGTCCTTCCATCGCTGCCACCCTACTGTCCATCATATCCATCTTCTCACCAACTAACTCAACTCGACTGTCCAATGTCTCCAACCTTTGAGTTACTCTCCTTAACTCCTCCAACCCGAATAAAATATTAATTCAAGGTTAGTTGTAACTGCCCGAAGTTATGTTACCTGCCATAAATTGCACTTAACATAAATAACGACACATTAGCGTTAGTCAAAATAAAACTTCATAACCACTCAAGTTATCACTCAATTGATTGCCTCACAATTAGCATGGCTATGGTTGATAATTGTTTTTACTACGAGAGATATGGATTGTTGAATTCTACTCTTGGTTAGAGTGGATTCTTGTTTAGTATCTCAATGAACAACACAACAAAGAAACAAGACCACATACACGAAACAATAAACTAATTATAAAACAAAATAAGAAAAGAACAAAAAAAAATTGGCACGACTTGAAGAACGAATACAAGACTAACAATCAACTAAGTAAAAGTATTATACTAAGTTGACAATTAATTTACAAATCAATGACTTGAAACTCGAATCAAGAAAAGGAAACAAGAAGTAGAAAACTAAGTAAGAGCTTTTTAAAATCAAATGTGATCACCATCATGGGTCTTCTAGGATCTACCCTTAGCAACATGAGATACTCCAAGGTGTTATATAAAAGGAAAAGTGGTGTAGCACTCGATCAAAAAGATGTCCTAAGAAGTTTCCAACTTAGCAAATAGGATGTCCTAGTCGAAGCAATCAATCTTAGAGGTGCACCATTTTTGCATTTTGGATTGACAAAACTTCCAGTAACTCTCTAGATATTTCTGCGAAGGGGAGGCTAATTCGGTGATCTCCAATCATTTTTGGCCACCAGGATGCCAATTCGGCGACCCTTTCACTAATGACGTCAATTTGGTCGTCTTTTTACTATTCTTTTAAATTTCTAAACTCTTTTTAAACCTTAGTGACCCCACTTGGATTAGATACCCGAATCATTGAAAGAATATTCTCTTGGGACCACAAACAGTTCACCTCTTTTATTTTATGAATAAAAGTCTTTGCTTTTAGTAAATCTTCTCTTGGAAGACTTGGAGCTCTCTTCAAGGATCAAGAAGACCAAGAACTCTTCAAGAACAGTTCCAAATATTCAATCTATGATACATCACCTTAATCAACTTGGTTCGACACCAAATTTGAGAATGTTTCTCCTCTCGATATGAAGAATAATATTTTACACTTTTTATCTTCTAAACCAAACTAATCAAGAAAACAACTCTTTACCTTATTCAAGATTCAAGAACATCAACATTGGCGATCATGATGATGAAGTCCAATCTCGCCCAAACTTTGTTTCTAAAACAACCAATGCTAGGGACACTATCCTAGCACTTGAAACTACAAAAAAAAAAAAAAACACAACAACAACACAAATTTCGGTGTAGTAATTTTTAACTCTTTTTTTTAGTAACACAAAACCAAGATAAAGATATGATAGAAATCAACTCTAATCGTGGCTCTGATAACAAGTGATAGATGATGACTTACGGTAGTAAAAATAACAACACAAGATAAGAAATTAAAGATAAAAGGAAAGATAGAAAATAATGATAAAGCGATAACTAAGAGGTATAATATACTTTGAAACCTTTGATTTGAATCATTACACAATATCAATCATACTAGATAAACACAAGAAAGAGGCGTTGGCAACGTAAGGTTGTTTCAAACCCAAAAACTCCAGTGTATGAAATCTTACAATATCTGCTACGAAGATGTCAAGGGAATCCAATTCACCTCACAACTCTCATTTCTAATCAACAATCGACCAAAACCTCACCAAAAACTCACAACTCATATAAGACTGTTAATATTACGACTCAAGATAAAATAAAACTATTACAATGCAAGAAATAAGCTATTTATTGTCTTGCATAGAAACAAAAGGTTCAAAGGTTATCAAGTCTTCCCATCAAGTCATCCAAAATACCCAAACAGTCCACAAGTCTTCAAAAATACCCCAAAATAGTCTGCGCCAAAATAGTCCACTGTGCGCCAAATCAATCCACTTTGGACTTGATCAATCATTGAACCATCTTCATGAACCTTCATTTCTCCTTTTATTCTGCCTCTCAAGTTATCTTCCATACATAGAATCCCTTTGGAGCTTCTAAGACATTGTCAAGTACTTTCATCTTCATGAATAAAACTTGGAGTTGTTGGATTTCTTTAGCTTGACTATGAGTCAATGGTCTTGATGAAACTTGGGATACGACAATCAATCTACGATAAAAGGTTGTACTCATATATAGCTTTGTGATCAACTCATACTGCATAAAACTCCAAAAAATAGGTGTAAATTGCATACCTTGATAAAAAATGATGGATATTAGTACGTCATGAAAGAAAACTATCTCCCAAATATCCACCTTGACCAAATTCTCTGCATTATACAAAGTCTACACAAGAACAAAGAGCGCAAACCTCGTCAACCTATCTATAATAACTCAGATGGAATCAAACTCTTATAAAGTCATGGGCAGCCCAACAATAAAGTACATATCAATATATTCCTCTTTCAACTCATGAATGGGAAACCTCTAAGTCAAACCTTCAGGTTGCAGATGGTCCTACGCCACCTACTTACAATTTAAACACCTAACTACAAAATTCACAATACTTCTCCATCTCATACCACCAGTAATGTTGTTTCAAGTCATGATACACCTTAACTGCACCCGAATAAATAAAATACATTTCTTGTGAGCCTCATTGAATATTACCTTAATCAAGTCACCTACCTTCAAAACACAAATTCGTCCTCTAATACTCAAAACCCTATATTGATTACTATTTCCCCACATCACAACACTTTATCTTGAATAATGTACAAATTTCTATCCTTAAACTAACTCTTCCTAATCCAATCTACCAACAACAATCACACTTCCAAACACGCAAGAATCTTACCATTCTAAAAAAAATCCAACCTTACAAAGTTGGTAAGACTCTGCACATCCCTAGAAAATGTTGTTCCTCCACCCACAACCAAACAAGGCCACCATAAATTGTTGACTTGCTAATTAAGGCATCCTCTACTATGTTGGACTTGTCCCATGATACAATATGGGCATCTTATTGTCCTTCTACATCTCCAACAACCTATCCTATCTCAAATTCAAATCCCTCTAACTGAAGTTATAATGAAGTCCACAATGAGTCCATACAAGTAATGCAGCTACAACTTTAATGCAAATACTATCTCTACAAACTTTAAATCATGACTAGGATAGGTTTCTCATAATTCTACAAATGCCTCCAAACATAGGCTAAAACCTTCCCTTTTTGTAGTTATATCATTGAGACCAACCTCTAAAGAATCACAATACATGGTAAATCCCTCAACCACCATGGGTAAGCTCTAAATAGATACAAAAGTCAACAAGGCCTTGATCTAAAGGTCTAGCCACGCTCATTTGACCACAATATTCTTTTGATTCATATGAGTCGAGGGAGTCACAATCGAAGAGAAACCTTGAGGAAACCACATTTAGTAGCTAGGTAAACCCAAAAAACCACCTAATAAATAGGTTATATAAGCCTTGAACACTCCTGAATACCCTTTATCTTGTCCAAATCAAGTGTAAACCATCCCTTGATAATATATGTACTGATAACGCCACAAACGTTAACCAAAACTCACACTTTGTGAAATTCACAAACAACTTTTCATCCGTCAGTCTCTACAGCACAACCCTCAAATGGTACACATGGTCCTCCTCTATGTTTTCATACACCAAGATATTATGAATGAATACAATCATAGAATTAAGATACATCCTAAAAACACTATTCATTAACTCCACGAAAACTATTGGGCCATAAATTAACCAAAAATACATCACCAGGACCTCATAATGATGATATAAAGTCCTAAAAGTTGTCTTATAAAATAAGCTACCTAATTTGCAATTGATGGTACCCCAATCTCAAGTCAATCTTTAAAAATACTGCAACACACTAAAGTTTATCACAGAATTCCTCAATACATGAGAGGGGATACTTGTTCTAGGAAGTCACCTTGTTTAACTATCGATAATTGATTCAGATCCACATAAATCCATCTTTTTTATTCATAAATAATATAGGAACAACCCAAGAGATGCAGTCTGACTGCTAAAACCTTTATTTAGTAAGTTCTACAACTAATGTTTTAACTCCAACTCAGCTAATTCCATGGGATAAGAGAGATTACAAATGTTCTTAGTGATCATCTCCAAATTAGTACCAAAATCAATATCCCTATTCAGAGGAACACTTGGAAGTTCTATAAAAAATACATCCCAAAAATCTCTCAACTGACACTAACTTAAGGAGGAGGTTTCGGTACTACTCTCACGAACAAAGGAAAAATATGAACAACACTCCTTCTCAACCATTCGTTGTGCCAGAAGAAAAGAAATCACTTTGCTAGGATTCGATTCATTAGTATTCTACTCCATCCTCAGATCTCCTAGCATAATGAAAGTAACAATCTTTGCATAGAAATTTAATGATAATATGATAAGGGGAAAACCTATTTATACCTACAATAACATCAAAGTCAATCATGTCAAGGATAATCAGATCTACCTATATATTATACCCTAATAATAAAACATCATAAGATGTAATGACTCAAAATTGGGTCGTGATAACACCTATATCAACCCCCATGATAGGTAAGAAAATGTAATACAACAAATATAGAAATGTAAAAAGTAAATAGATTTAGTGAGAAGACAGAAATACACATCATCTATAAAGTAAAACCCCAAAATCTAGTTGTCACAATATACAAGTCTCTATGGTATCTGAATAAAAGTTCAAAAATTTATCAACATGTCTAAAAGAACTAAATACATGACAAGTGGTAAGGAAATCCATGACATCTTCGAAGTATATCAAGCAGCTACCTCGTGAAATCTTGACTAAATCCTCAAATCCAACAATAAAAGGGAAATCTGAAAGTACCGGACATCGAACCTACACAAAAATATAGAAAGAATAACCAGGAGTACAAAAACAACGCTACTCAACAACATCTTTGATAAACCCTAATTCTAAGAGATAATAAGGACCTCCAATCAACTCCAACCCCCAAAACTACAATCTACAATCAGGAAATACAACCTAGAATGAAAGATAGTGGCATATAAATTACATAGATATATCAGATAAGTTCCAAATAGAATGATCCACCCACATATATCATATCAATTATGATTATCAAGAGAATAT
>JBDJHY010191030.1:0-11841 GCA_039654485.1 Withania somnifera
TGGGGCAACTACCGAAATGCCCTAGGATGCAAGACACTG
Organism: Withania somnifera; assembly: GCA_039654485.1. Taxonomy (NCBI): domain Eukaryota; kingdom Viridiplantae; phylum Streptophyta; class Magnoliopsida; order Solanales; family Solanaceae; genus Withania; species Withania somnifera. The sequence goes on from JBDJHY010191030.1 coordinate 40, forward strand.
CGTATTTATCATAAATGACCTGAAGGGTCATTACAGTAAATTTCTAACTTTCCTTTGTCTTTGCCGCTCTCCGTTACTTGGAAAAGTCAGCTCATTTGCCTTCTTATCTACATCTAGAAGCCTGGACTCCAACCGATCGCTTTACGCTCTCTCTTTCTATAAATAAACTAAAATTGAGCACGGGAACCTTAGGAAGCATACCAAGGATGAAACTAGCCTAAATTCACTATTCTAGAACTGCTGGAAGCATCATAATTCAATTCCTACACTCCGAACACCAAATTACCACTCAAGCTCTAAATTAAGCTTTAAACTTAACTAAAATCCATAAATGAGCACAAATTGCAAAAGGAAACTCTGCAACACAAAATTAAGGTGAATCTTGACTTTGTTTGGCATTCAAGAGCTAACAAAACTATCGTAATTCATTTCGAGCTCATCTTGAAGGAAAGTTGACTTTAGTCAATGAGTATTTAGTTTTAGGCTCTAAAACAGGCAAATTGAGATATTTCTCAATAAAGCCACTAGGGAACTGAACTACTGTCCAAGAAAGTCATAAATGACTTAGGGAAGCTACTTAAATGCTATAGAATGTAAAACATCATGCATTTCTCATAAATAACCATGAGGGTCATTACAACATCCACTACTAAAAGGACTTTTATCCATGAAAGTAAAGTAAAGGAAGAAATAAATAGGACGAGAAAGTACTTGATGCCACAAAAAGCTGTGGATACTGCTTTAGCATCTCACTCTCGATCTCCCAAGTAGCCTCCTCGACTGGATGGTGCCTTCACTATGCCCTAACCACTGGAATCTCTCTAGATCTCAACTTTGAATCATCCTTAGCAAAAACTGCTACCAGCTCCTCAACAAAAGACAAACTCTTATCCAAGGATATGAGACTCATTGGGAATATACCACCGCAACATTAAAACCTGAAATACTAGATGAACGACAGAAAGCATCGAAGGTAAGGCCAACCTATAGGAAACATCACCAACTCTCTCCAGGATCTCAAATGGCCCAATATACAAAGGACTAAGCTTTTCCCCGCGTACCGAACCTCATCACCCGAGCATAGAAGATACCCACAGGAAGACTTTATCACCAACTAGAAACTCTAAGGCATGAAGCCTACGATCAACTTTGATCTTCTGCTTGCTATGCGTTGTCTTCAATCTATCCTAAATCAATTGAAATTGAGCAAGAGAATCACACAACAAGTTTGAAGACTAGACTCTGGCTCAAACCCATCAAACCATACAATTGGAGACCTACACCGCATACCATACAACGCCTCAAAAGGTGTTATCTCAATGCTGGAGTATAGCTATTATTATAATCAAACTCTTCCAATGGTAGGTGCTGATCTCAAGCATCACTAAAATTTATCACACAAGCCCTCAACAAATCCTCCAACTCTTGAATAGTCTGCTATAGACTGGCCATCGATCTGCGGATGAAATATAGTACTAAAATCTACCTTGGTACCCAAGTCCTGCTGAATAGATCTCCAAAACTGCAATATAAAGTGAGTGCCTCTGCCACAAATGATGGATACAGGAACGCCATGCAACCGAACCACCTTATGAATGTACATTTGAGCTAGAGGTCAGCATTATACGAGGAGTGAGTAGGCATGAAGTTAGCTGACTTGGTCAGTCTGTCAATAAACCCACAAAGTATCATAACTCCTACTAGTTCGAGGCAACCCCGAAATAAAATACAGTCACTCGCTTCTATTTCCAAGCTGGAATAGGGAGTCTCTACATCAAACCACCTGGTCGTTGATGCTCATAATTAACTTGATGACAGTTCAAACACTTAGAGACATACTCAAAAATATCTCTTTTCATCCCACTCCACCAATACAATTATTGCAAATCACAATATATCTTAGCTATACTAGGATGTATAGAATACTTGGAGCTATGAGCCTCACTCAAGATCAACTGCACCAAGTCACCAACCTGTAGTACACAAATGTGATCATCATACCGAAGCACCCCATATGAAATAATAAAATCCCTGCTCGCCTCTCCACCTAATACCTGATCATGAAGAGCAACCAAAACCTAATCCTTGAACTATCACTGTCAAATATAATCTAATAAAGATTATCTGGCCTCAACATATGGTATAACTCTCCTAGGGTCAGAAATATCAAGTCTAACCAATCGTCTAGCAACCAACAGAATCTCCACCACCGATGGCCTATTTGAAATAGACAAGGCTGCTAAGCTACCCATACTAATTGCCTTCTATTTTAAGGAATCTGCCACAATATTTTCCTTGCTCAGATGGTAGAGAATAGAAATGTCATAGTCCTTTAATAACTTAATCCACCTCTGCTGCCTAGAATTCAAGTCCTCTAGATTATAATCTACTAAAGGCTACGATGTTCAGTAAAGATCACACACTCGACTCTATAAAAATAATGCCTCTAAATCTTAAGCTAAACACTACTACCGCCAACTCTAAATCATGAGTGAGGTAGTTACACTCATGGACTTTCAGCTGCCTCGAAGCATATGCAATTACTCGACCCTTCTGCTTCAGAACACAACCCAAACCAACACTAGAAATATCACAATATACATAGAATCCCCGACTCTCTACTGGCAAGGTCAACACTGGTGCTGAATTCAACAAAACTTCAAAAAGATCATGTCATAATCATCAGACCACTAAAAGGCAACATCCATCCTGTTTAACTTAGTCTAAGGTGCCGCAAGTCATGAAAACCCCTCGAAAAGATACTGATAGTATCCAACTAAACCAACAAAAATCCAAATATCAGAAACAAATGTCGGCCTCGGCCAATTTTGCACCGCCTAAATATTTTTTGGATCAACTTTAGTCCCAGCCTTGGACACTACATTCCCTAAAAATGCAACACACTCCAAACAAAACTCACACTTTGAGAACTGGCATAGTGTTTATTTTCTCTCAATGTCTGAAAAGTCAACCTCAAATGCTTCTCATGATTGGACTTACTTCGTGAATACACCAAGATGTCATCAATAAACACAATAAAAAAATTCCAGGCAGGTCTTAAGCACCTTATGCTTCAAATTTATGAATGTTTCTTTAACTTTAGTCAGACTAAAGGACAAAACCAGAAATTCATAGTGACCGTAACGAGTCTTGAACTTTGTCTTAGGAATATCCTCTGTCTGAATTCGCAACTAATGGTATCCAGATCTCAAGTCAATCTTAGAGAACACTGCGACTCCCAAAGCTGATCAAATAAGTCATCAGTTCTCAACTAGGATATCTGTTCTTCACTGTGACTTTGTTCAAATGCCAATAATTAATGCACATTCTCATAGTACCATCTTTCTTCTTCATAAACAAAACTGAAACACCCCAAGGTGACACACTGGAATGAACAAAACCACTATCTAATATATCTTGGAGCTGAACCTTCAAGTTTTCTTGAAAGGACCCATACAGTAAGGAGAAATAGAAATGGGCTAAGAGTCCAGCTTTAAATTAATAACAAAGTCAATATCTCTCTCTTGTGGTAGGCCTGGTAGGTCAGTTGGAAATGCATCAATAAAATTACAAACAATATGGATAGACTAAGGAGTAGGAATGTATGCCTGAATATCACGAACATATGCTAAATATGCCAAACACCCTCTCCCTCTGCCTCAGTAGGCATAAACTCTACACCATAAGCTGACAATTAGTGGAATCGAGCCTCATACTCTGCCACATATATCGATCCCTGCTCAAGCTTCCAAACTCCTCTCTAAGGCTTTCTCGCTCGGCCCTTAACACAAACTTTCTCATAAAAACCTCATAAAACTCAGTCTAAGTCGGCTGGAGCAAACCTGTTAGTCTGCATACCACAAAAGCTCTCTACCATTGCTTTGCTACACCACACATATGATAGATGGTAAAAGAAACACCATGGTTCTTCAACACCCCCATGTTCTTCAATCTTTATTCACACTCAATAACAAACTCATGTGCATCTTCCCTTGGGACTCTAGTGAATCGAGGGGATCTAACCTCAGAAATCTAGTCAGGAGCTTCTGCTCAGAATCTGTCATAGTTGTCTACTGCTCAACTGCAGGAGCAACAAATGGTACTGAGAGGACCTGAGCAGGTTTAGAAATATCTTCTGGAGTAATAAGCGGAACCAACTACGCTGTAGGAACTACAACTGTAGGCTATAGTGCTGGAATAGCTGGCTATGCCCCATCGGTAGGGAGACCACCATAGGCACTCAGCAACTACCAAAAAGTAATAGAATCTGCATGAACAACAGTCTGTGAATCAAGGTCAGACACCTATACTCGGATTTGCACATGGCAAGTGTAGTATGAGTACAAGCTGCCCTAACCCATACCCAGTAGGCTTCGAGGGCCAACTAAGGAAATAATAATAATAAAAGCATTAAATAATGAAATACAATAAAGTAGGGTTATGGAAGAAAATAGTACATCATGGAAGTAAGAGTAAGCTACTCAGATAGGAATCATGAAACAAGTAGAACATGTATCTCTAGCTAATCACATAACAGGATTTCAGGAAACAAAGGAAAACATACCCGGATCCCTTGCAACAATATATGTAAATAATAAGAACAGTATTCAAGAACCAAGTAAAAGACAGGAAGCGAACATGGACGATATATCGGTAACCTCAAGTAGGGGAGAATGAATGATCAATGATATAAAACACAATTATCCCGCAAAACCAGAAAGTCTCAACAGTAACACTACAACAACTAAACATTAAATCAACAATATGATAAAGGAATTTAACACACAATCAGACTCACCCATAGACCTCCCATATGAACAGGGGTACACTGAAGAAAACAAGTGCAGAAAAATAAATACACACCATGAAGTAATACAATCCGTATCGTCATCATATCCTCGTATCCCATACCATAAGCCTCAATTGTATCCAATCTGGGTTTAATTCCTTATATGTCTCAATAGTCTCAGTAAGTTATACTATCAACAAGTCTTGGTGTCCCATGTCTCAAACCGTAATATCGGTAGGTAATTGAATCCCATGCCTCAATGTCATAATGCCATCAAACATTTTATCTGTTATAGCTTCAAAAATTCATACTCACTGCCGCGTGACGATGGACTTAAGTGCCAGAGGTTGTATTTATTGCTGAACATAGTCGGTCTCAAGTCCCAACATTGATTAGTCAAATGATAATTCTCGGTGCCAAGGTATAAAACATGGGCTAAATAGAAATAGTAGTACTGGGTTCTCGATACACCACCATGTCTAAAACATTTAAAAGGTAATTACTTAAATTATTATTAAAATATAGTAATTTTTTATGTCATTATCTGTTATTATTAGTAAAATCAGTGTCTAGCTTTTACGACTCAATGATCTTGTAGGGTACTAGCCCAACCTTAATGCACCCTCAATGAAGCCAATGGCCTAACTTCTCACATAATGAATGCACAATGCATTAGCAGTATATATATAAATATGAAATGACAACTACCTATGCCCCACATAGTTATCACTGGACGACTTTTAGGTCATAGGTACCATATTAATCCGGATGCTGAAATAAATTATGAATGAAAAGCGAATGAAAGAATGTTCCAACGTTACTAGAGCAACCTAGATACTCAACAAATGGATGCTATTTAGTACTATTATTAATGCTACAACCAAAGATAGCCCCACGGATCCTACCTATCGTTTGATGATAAAGTATTGGAATCTTGAAAATAATACTCTATTTGATATAAATTGAACTCCAAATGCTCCGAAACTTGATAAATAGTAATCTATATATCAATAAGAGTCCAACGATATAAATTACACTAAGTTCAGGACTGGGCCTAAAATGGGTCTATAAGGCTCACTCATCGAAACTGAAAATAAATTTATTCACATAGTTTCAAACATTACTAGGAACCCGTGCTCCAAAATTAAGCACAATAGAAAGACCCTGAACAATCTGGAGAAAATTTGATCTTTTTTGGTTTTGTACTATGAATCTTGAAAGGGAAAGGTTACTACGAAGTTAAATAATCCCAATGAACAAGAATTTACTAAAAAACCTTTGAAATAATTAAAGAAATCATGAAACCTTGACTACGAAATCAATGGAGGAAAAACTCCAATTTTCATGGAATTAGATGGATGAAATTATTTACCAAAGGTGAGGATGACGTATGAGATCTTCAAGAAGCTTTTATATAGAGTTTGGGGAAGTTTCCAAGACAAATTGTATGAGAAGAAGAGTGAAAACAAGAGATAAGTTGATGAAATAATAACCCAAAATAGGTGGGAAGCTGAAGAAATAAGCCTCAGGTACAGCTTTATCGACCATTTGTATCGATAAATCAGCACTCTCCTTTCATTGGAAAATATGGACGGGTGAAAAATTATCAGTCCAAAGTGTATGATTTATTGGTAAAATGCCTGATTAATTGGGCACTAATAAACTTTGACTGATAAATCGATTTGTGCCTGCATGAACAAAACAACCACTTTTAGGAATTCCAAACAACGGTTTGAAATTGAAAATGAGTCCAATTTTTGGAAACCAAATATGAATCCTATGTGAAAAACACATTTTGAACTCCATAAAATTGACATCTTAGGTCAGTTGAGGAAAAAAAACCCCACCGAAGACTTAGTCAAAACTAGTAAATTTTCAACTTTCCACATATAAATTCAAATTGAGCACGACCACCTTGGGAAGAATACCAAGGATTAAACTAGCCTAAAATCACTATTCTAGAACTGATGGATGTAGTAAAATTCCATTCCGAACACCAAATTACCACTCAAGCTCAAAATTAAGCTTTAAACTTAACAGAAATTCATAAATGAGCACAAATTCCAAATGAAAACTCTGAAACACAAACATAAGGTGAATTCTGACTTTGTTTGGCATTCCGGTGCAAATGGAACTATCAAGATTCATTTCGGCTCTTCTTGAAGGAAAGTTGACTTTAGTCAATGAGTACTTAGTTTTAGGCTTTAAAATAGGCAATTTGAGATATTTCTCAACTGAGCTGCCAGGAACCGAACTGCTGATTCAAGAAAGTCATAAAAGACTTAGGGCTTCTATTGAAATGATCTACAATGCAAAACATCGCGTATTTCTCATAAATGGCCATGAGGGTCATTACATGATGCCTACCAGTATCAACGTACATACTTTTTGGAAATCATCCAAAATCCCACAAAAACCATTTCTAGGTTTTCCATAGTAGAACCACACAAATACTTACAAGAAAATATCACATTCATAGATTCGTTCCTCTTCCCCTAATGTCACGCCCCGAGCTTATCTCCTCGGCGAGACTAGTATCTTTAGATACTAAGTTGCCCTGGCATCCTCAAAAGAACCACTTGAATCGTGGATAGCTCTACTCACATCACTTAGTGGAAGAAATAATAATAATATATAAAGTGTAATGGGCTCCATACAATAATTAATAAGTTATCAAGAGAATAGACAAACTCAAGTTTTAAACCATACATCGTAGTCTAAAAGCATCCACTAGATAAATAAATGACTGCTAGCACAAGATATTACTAGATAGTCTCTATTGAATAAAATGATACATAATAAAGATAAAGTACAAGATCTAGATTAAAAAAATAACTCCATTTCTTTCACTCAAATCAAGTGAGGACTCACAAATCTTCTAGTCCTCTAAGGATGAAAGTAGTGTCAACCTCGAATGTCTAGATGGTTGGAAATATCTATATGGGGTTTAACACATGCAAGAAGAGTAGAATCAGCATACAAAGCATATGTTGAGAACATGAGCAAGTATAAATTAGGTTATATAGTATAATGATAAGTACTATGAAATGCATGGCAGTCAATCTCAACTTCAACTCCAACTCTAATAAGCAATTTAGAAGTTTATAATGAGAACAGTTTAAAAGATCATATCTCAAATAAACTTAGATAAAGTAGCTTAACTCATTATTTTTTTAACAAAATATAAGGACTTAGTTGAAGACAAAATTTCTTTCTCTCTTTTCCTTTCAAAACAGTCCATTTTTACCTCTCTCTAGGCATTTCTATAACCGACATACCTCAAGGCATAAAGAAATAAATTCCACATATTATTATCTATGTAGGGGCTCCTAATCTTGCCAGAGGGAATGAATATCTCTCTAGTGGATCCAACTAGACTACAAGCACAGTTAATAGGTCAAAATGGTAATAATCCCTACGTTAGGCTACACATGTTGGGTTATAAGGGCATCTGCCCACCCATGGTGTTAATACCCTTCCTATCAAAATATACTTACTATTATTAAACTTTTTTGTTCAAGCTTCTCGACTAATGGAAATTCTCTAATGAACCATTAGACCTTCACAGACTCTTCTGGCTACATATTTCAATTTAGAAAAAAAAAAGGCAAATATAGTTAAATTCAACTCTTCATTAGTATCTCACTTCACAGTTTATCAATTAAGACATAAAGTAAAAACATCTCCTCAATTAATATTATTAAGATAAGATACTCAATTTAGACATTATTCATGTTCATAATTCAAATCATGTAGTAAATCAAGTATTATGAAACTTCAGTGCTCAATTCATGTTTTAAGAATAAACCTTGAAAACAATGATCAATTAGTACTTCAAAGCTTCTTTCTTAATTTTCTTCGATTGTGAAAATGTGCTAACTCATGAGAACTTTTATAATTAAATAATCATCATGAAAATTCATAATTCTCACTCATAAACATTAATGAAATCATTACTTCAGAGAACCATAGTTTATAGATTTAAACAAGAACCCTAGCATGCTTCTACATCTTCAAAACCTTATTTAGAAAAGGACTTTTTGGAACAAGTATGAAAGTAATCCTTATTTACAGACCATTGTACCTGATTATAAGAAATATTAGGGAGAAAAATCAACAACCCAGCTGCTACAAAGAAATCTATATGAAAAACCCCAGTTCTTGCCTCTTTGGAGAAGTTAGAAGAAAAAACCATGCTTGATTTGATTTAGCCAAGAAGATGAATGAATTTAGGTATTAGAATATTTATATTTCCATGTTTAGAAGACAAAATTTCATGATAGTTTACCCCTTTAATGCATGGGAATTGTCCACAACACCCTAGGAAAAAACGGGTTAAAAACATGGGTTGGACACCTTCTATGGACCATTCCACGGTCCATGGATCCCATGAACCTTGAAAAAGATTGAAAATAGGCTTGATGGAACAAATCTATGAGTCAAACCATGGTTCGTGGTTTGTGTATACTTTCTGTAGTTTCCAAATCATGGTCTATGGTTCCCAATCAACCGTTCATGGAAACTGGACACTTTGACAGGGCTTCACTAAAATTGTCATAACCTTTTACTCCAAACTCAAAATTACAAACGTTTTTTTGAGTTGGAAACAGGACTAAAATAACTTTCTTTTTATAGGTCATAGGTCACCTAACAAAGGTATGGTCATTTAAAATTTACCCAAGAACAAAGTAACACCGAAACTAAGATGGAAGGGAACTTCTTGAACTCAAATTTGTATTATGAGATGTTTAAGACCTTAAATGATGTCATATTCATTAGGGTACTAATAAATATCAACACAAGTGGAAGAGAAATTGAACAAATGAAGATATCAATGGAACTGACAATTGAAATTAAATCTAAAAATAGTAGAACCATAAATAGGAAACTTAAGATTGATATTAAGATATAAAAGTATTCAAATGATCGAGGTTCTCTCACTCTAATCACTGAATAATGAGGATACACCCATCCTACTACTTAATATTTAGCGAAGAATTGACCCACCAACAGTTCAACACTCAAGTCATAGATGAAGGATGCACCTAGCTTTGGTTACCAACTGTTCCTAAAGATTTACCTACCTTAGTTACACTCAATATCTAATGAACTATTACTAGGTTCAATACTCAATATTCAATAATCAACAATGTCTAAGTTTGAAAATAAACTAACTAAACTATTTATAATTGGAGCTTCTTCAAAGTTGAGCTGGGGCCAAACTAGATTGCCAATTTTACACTTTCCATCATAGATCAGGTATGCGTATCATGAAATTGATAGCTCCATCACGTAAATTACTAGAAACTCCATAAAATTGTTTCACAATTGGCGATGCATATTGTAGATTTCGCGTGTCGCATGTTGGTTCAGTGGTTGCATCACATATGATGATTTTTAAGCTCTTTCTATGATTTTTATTCCCCAAAAATTCATCATCCTCCAAGGCTTCCAGGATATCCCATTATCATAAATAAATCTTTCAAACTTGGAGATCCTTGGCTTGGCTCCTTATGAAAGGCCTTGAATGTTGGTGCTTGGAGCTATTATGTTATCCTCCCCTTCTTGAAGAGAATTCACCCTCGAATCCTTAGATGTACTCATCCTTAGATGTACTCTTCTCCAATGCTTCATTTTCTCTTGCATGAAGCTTCAACATCTCCTTTTCCCTAATTTTATCATCCATAATCAATACAACGTTACTTGACAAAGGTGTTAGAACCAATGAAAATAAGGGGTTAAAACTATAACAAACTTCAAACAAACTCATACCATTAGACCAATGAATGGATCTATTATATGTAAACTCAATTCTATGTAAGCGATCTTACCATGAAGTGGGAGTTCTATTAATCATGCAACGTAGCATACTCCTGAGATTCTAGTTCACCCTATTTGTTTGTGTCACGATCCAATTTCGCAGATCATGATGGAACTTACTATATCACCAGCAGGAGAACCAACCCTCTAGTCCAAAGCCGAAGCGGAGGACAGCTATATCAATTGTGGAAAGCACAAGAATAATAATTATAAGATAAATGAAATGCAGAAGTTGAAGAATCAAGTAAATACCTACAACCCAGTATCAGTTTCAAATGAACAACTAAGTATATAAACAAGAATCCAGAATATGTCTAATACAACTGTGTTTCCACAATACATGGAGATCAAATATAAATGCCCAAGGATGAAGAGAAGAAGGTAAAATCAAGACACCAAGCTAACCTGTATACCGGTATACTGCCCATGTTCTACTCCTATCTCCTTTGGGTGGTATACTGGTAACCTAAAGTAAAATATAAAGGAATGAGCAATAATCTAAGGAACCAATCTCCCACATCACATGAAGTATCAATTAGCCTATAATAATAATTAATAGTAATAATTATAATAAGGTAAAACAAATAAACACTAACAAGTCCCCCAGAAAGAAGTGAGCGTACACAACAACATGTTCAACCATAGGCCCCCCATGACGATCTAAGGGTACACTAAAGACAACAAGTACGAAAAGTAAATACACAAATGAAGTAGCCAGTCCTGCAGGCGCATCTCCTCTGATACCCATAGGCCCAGCAGGCAGAACCCATGGAAGGCTGTAATGACCCTTAGGGTCATTTATGATAAATATGTAGTGTCTTACATCTTACAACATTTCAGTAGTTGCCCCAAGTCATTTATGACTTGCTGGGACCGATAGTTCGGATCCCTAGCGACTCGGTCGATTTATCTAAATTTTCTTGTTTTAGAGCCTTAAACATAGTACTCGTTGACTAAAGTCAACTTTCCTTCAAGATGAGCTTGATATTAAATTCTGACAATTTTGTTAGCTCTGGAAGGCCAAACAAAGTCAAGTTTTGCAAGATATGTAATTTTGTGAAAAAATTATTTAAGTTAAAGCCTAAATTAGGAGCTTTGTTGGTATTTCGATGTTCAGGATGTCGGAATGGAATTCTGACACTTCCAGCAGCTCCAGAATGATGAAATTAGGCTAGGTGAGGTGTTGGTGTAAT
>JBDJHY010191069.1:0-11841 GCA_039654485.1 Withania somnifera
TTGGGTTAACCACAAACAATCATTTTGACCTACGAGACCGAGATATGGTATAATTATTATTATCTAACTCCAACAAGAATTTTCTACTAAGAGGGCGTCCTACAAATGTTCCTCCTTATGTTTGTATAAATGTTTAATTCTAATATATCTCTTTTGACATAAAAAAACCCCCAACTTATTTTCAATGTTCGGAATGGAGCCTCCCGATTGTCTGGAACCCAATGCAAATAAATCATATATGAAAACATACTAAATTAAATGTTATGGACTTAACTAACCATCAAAACACACATCTGATGTCTCCTTGACCTGATACCCATTTATCAACTAACATTTGACCAAAAGGGTCAAAACTCCCACAAGGTCTATGAAAAATAAATGAAACCTTAAACTAGACCAAAGAATACTTCTCAAAACTAACAGGGATAACATATTTTGAATTCTAGCACTCTAAGCTTGAATATTGACTAAAGTCTTCTAAACTTCAACTTTACCCCCATCAAATTACCCTAAATAATTATGAAATGGCCAAAATAGGGATCAAAAGTCTTCTTAGACTAAAATTCATATTTTGGTGTTGCTGGAATTGAAGAATTTCTTATTCGAGGTCTCTTCTTGGACCCCTAGAGTTCCACATTTTACATTTTAAGGCTTAAAATGATATTTTCTCTAAAACTTTCCAAAACTCCTTTCCCCTCCCGAACCAACCATGAAATAAGATTAGTTTATCATAATGCTACTATGAAGGGGAAGAAAAAGCAAAATGGGAAAATACATGGAAAATAGAAAAATGACCTTCAAGGTCATTATAGTAAATTGACAAGTATAAGTAAATCAGCATGTTCTAAAGAAAGATGAAACTCAAGTAAACTGGGTTCATTTATATAAGGTAAATCGGGTAAACACTTTTTCATGAAGTGGTGAGACTAATTATGAGTTGAACATTGTTGGGAGTTTCTATAAGCAACATAACTTTGAGTAACCAAACCTTAAATTCCAACATCTAACCCATGGTGGGACGGATCCCTATACCTTGCTAGGATATAGATCCTAACAAATCTCCTAATGGATTCACTAAGTCTGATTTGATGCCTCTTTAGGATAAAATCATTTTCATAGTGGAACATAGTTACTGGGGTTTGGGTACGTCGAACCCTCAACCTCTCAGTTCTAATACAACTCCTAAACTTAAAAAACTAACTAACTACTCCTGGAAAGATTAATGGGAACTATTTTAGTACCTAACTAACCGTGCAAACTCATTTCTTGTATAAACTGGTGTCTATTTGCACTAATATTTTAGTTCAATTCATGAAATTTCTATTTGGGTCTGATTTACAGGTGTTCCGAGTATGTAAAACATTTTAGTCTTTCTGAGGCGGCCTTAAGTCTTAGCAAGCCAAATTAAAATATGTTTGACTCTATATAAATTCAATTATGAAGTTTTCAATTTAAGCTTGAGACTGTGTATTCATAGTCATCAAGCCATGATAATTTGCATAAGGTTCATGAAAATATGTTTTTCATCATGAACAAATATATAAATCATGGAAATGTGTATAATTCAACATGAGGCATGCTGAAAAGTTGAATAAATATGATTAACCCAATATGGGATTTACCGTAATTTCATAAATCAGGAAATTTACTAAAATACTGAGATTTTTTTCCACAAGGATGGAAGACAATCCTTTTTGAAGTCATACATACCTGAACTATGGAGTGTTTTAGACCACTATTTGACTTTGTTGCTAAAAACCCTAGGCTTGAGAAAAAACTTATGAACGTGGATTTCTTGATAAATCTGAGAGAATGGTGAAAATAATTAGGTTTGGAGTATTTAAATTAACCCATAAGTAAGACAAATTTACATCAAATTTTTTTAGAAGTCTAAGGACTAAACAACCCCCAAAATTTCTAAATCAGAAAACTGTTGTAAGTTACCACGAGTTGATGTATTACTCATGGTTTGACGATCACGACTCATGGTTTGAGTCGTGGTATAAAGGGTTAGAATATAGGCTTACTATAATTTCCCTTAATATCCCACAATAGAACCCCATGAGTCGTGGTCTACCATTAATGAATCGTGAAGTTTTGTGTTGTTGGTTTTATGGACTTGAGCCATATGATTCACAATATAACTATGCTATCAACACCATGAGTCGTGATGACTCGTGGTTTGGGAGATGAAATTTTAGTTTTCTAGACTTTGGTACCACTATTCTACATTATGACTCGTGGTTTCAACTTTACAAGTCGTGAAACTACACTTGTGGTGACCCATGAACATCTTTTTTCTATTTGTTTTTATCTTTTTAAGATAAGTCTTGGATTTTCTAGACCTGAACAAGTATAGGTCATTATATATCTCCCCATGGAATCATTCGTCCTACAATATCTCCTCCGTGGGATCTTTTATTCTTGAATACAGGCCAAAGCTAAGTCGGGAGTGGATCTGACTACTGAAACTGACTGATTAAGTATTTAGTTGATTATGTACATAAAATTGACTAATTTGGCTGAACAAAGTATAGCTGAATGTATCTAACATGAATGCACATGATGAGACTTATGAAAGATGATATAGAGCATAAAACTAACATAACTTATCTAAATAGAGAGAGGATAACCACCTCACACTTAAACTAGACTGAGAGGGAAGAGATGAGGATCTCTGGTCATCATATTTTCTTCTATATACCAAGTTGCTCCTTTTAAAGACTGATTTTGCCAAAGGACTTTGATTGAGGCTAATTTTTTGTTTCTGAGTCTGTGAACCTGTGACATAGGATCTAAATAGGAATCTCCTATAAGCAAGACAATCTCTAATATCAATGAATACATAGAAAATCGGGTGTACTGCTACTAAGTTTGTTGTAAGTTCTAACTCATAGGAAATACTAATAACCTCCTTATTATCTAATAAGGACCTATATATCCGAGAATAAGTTTTCCCTTCTTCCTAAATCTCATGAATCCCTTCACAGGAGACACCTTTAGGAAGACCCTATCATCAACATCAAAAATAGGTCCCTTCTCTTTACATCATCATATGATTTTTATATGGTCTTGGATGTCCTAAATCTATATCTAATGGTCTAAACTTTTGTGTGGCATCATTTATTAACTCTAGTATGACTTTTACTACTCACCAACCAATGAATATCTACATCTTATCCTATAAATTACGTTAAATAAATCCATCTGAATACTATGGTAGTTGTTGTTGTTGTACTCAAACTTTATCAAAGAAAATAGTCATCCAAACTGCCCTTAAAATCAATTTTGCATAACCTTAGCACATCATGTAAGGTCTAAATGGTCCACTCATCATGACCATCTATCTGCACGTGAAACTTTATGCTAAGGTGAAAGGTCTGAATGGTCCGCTAAGACTGACCATCTATCTGCAGGTGAAAAGTTGTGTTGAGGTGAACCTGGGTACCAAGACCCTTCTAAAAAGATCTTTAGAGAAGGAAGGTGAATTTTGTACCTATATCTGAGACTATGGATGATGGAATACTATGCATCCTGACTATATCCTGAAGATAAATAGTCCCATAATCCCCTGTTCAGCAGCTGGTGCGAACTGGTAGGAAATGAGATAACTTTTTCATTTTGTCTACAATCACCCAAATGGAGTCGTTCTTCTTTTATGTATGCGAAGACCTATAATAAAGTCCATATTTATCACTTTCCACTTTTAAACAAGAATATCAAAGTCAGCATATTACCTTTTTGCCTTTGATATTCAACCTTGACCAACTGACAACTTAATCACTAAACTATGAAATCGGCTATGTCCTTTTTCATCTCATTACACTGGTAAACCTCTCTCAAATCTCTATAAATTTTAGTAGAATTGGGGTGGAAATAAGGCCTCTAATAATATCTTCTTCCTCAACTCATCTATGTTTGGAACGCACAACCAACCCTGATATCGAAGCATACTATCTTCCCCTTGGAAGAAACTGATACCTTCTTCTTATGAACTTTACCCTTGAGCTGGTGTAAAGATGGATCACTATCCTTCTTTTCCTTTACCTCAACAACCAACAATGACTCTAAAACATTCTGAACTAGCATACCCCCATCATTTACACCAATCAGTCTGAACACTAAGTGTGAAAGCATGTGCACCTCTCTAGTCAACTTTTTCTTACCTTTATTAATATAGGTTACACTGCCCATATATAATCTGATAAGGCAATCATCCACTATATTGGCCTTACTCGAGTGATACGTCACAACCGTGTCATAGTTTTTGAGCAACTATAACCACTTTATATGACAAAGATTCAAATATTTCTTGTTGAACATATATTGTAGACTCTTGTGGTCAGTAAACACGCCCACATACACACTATAAAGTCAATGCCTTTAATTTTTTAAGGCAGAAATAAAGGTTTCCAACCCAATATCATGAGTAATATAGTTATTCTCATGAACCATGAGTTTTTGGAGGCATAGGCTATCACTTTATCACTCTAAATCAAAACACACCCTAATTCAAAACGAGAACCATCACAATAGACAACGAAACCCTATGTACTCTTTGGCAAGTTCAACACTGAAGCTGTAGTCAACATAGTTTTTAACATTTGAAAACTATATCACAAACATTTGACCACTCATCCTTGACTTTCTTCCGTGTCAACCTAGTCAAAAGGGCAACTATGAAAGAAAATCCATCAATAAATCTCCGAAACACGCAGTCAAACCCAAAAAAATCCAAAAGTATGAGGTAGGTCTAAGCCAGTTTCTAACTACATCTATTTTCTAAGAATTAACCTGGATACCTTTACTGGAGATAACATGACCAAAATCAGCAACTGACGTTAACCAGAATTCACACATAAAGAATATTGAACAAAATTGACGATCTCGAAGGTTATGAAGGAAATACTGAGATGACTTGCATGCTCCCCCTCACTTTTGAATGAACCAGAATATCATCAATAAAAACTATCATAAATTGGTCCAAGTACTTCTTGAACACTATGTTCATTAGTCAAACCAAAGGTAACCTTAACTATCATAATGATACTTTGGACATCACTGTTCTTATGGTTATGTACAGTCTGGAGGACTGAAACTGGGCCATTTTGGTACACTCTTTTAGCTATGATAGATTCACCAACTAGACTTGAGACAAATAAAGGTCATAAAGACCCTCAAGACTGACTCTAAACTAACTAGCTATAAAAGAATCATAAAGGATAGAGTAGAACCAGGGTCTAATAAAGCATAATTATCAATAAAGTGGACATGTAATATACTAGTGACTACATCTGGGGATTGCTCCTAGTCTAGTCTGGAACCCAAATCATATAATTAATTTTGCCATTGTCCATAGATGCTATAAGATGCACCCTATTGATCTAGGTGGGATGCCGTGCTACTGAAAAGGTAGCCTAAGTCCTATTAGCAGCATTTCCTTATTAAGATGAAGGATACTCTCTGATCCTGTGGTGGCTAGCCACAACGAAAGCATCTACTTTGACCATCTAAATACTTCCTTGAGTGGTTCTTACCTCATTTTCCATAACTAGGGTAGATATCCTGTAATGAAACACTACCCTGAGAATAAGAGTTTGATGCTCTAACCTGTTGAGTCTTCTAGGGTTGGAAGTTATGTGAAGGGGAACTCCCTAAAGATGGGGTTGGTCCCATATAGCTCTGTTGCTATTGTGGATGCTGTTGTGACTGTGTTAGTCTGTGTACTCTACCTGACCTAGGTTGACTAAACTCTAAAGGTCCTATCTTGGCCTTCTTTCTTCTGAAATCCTCTTTCATCTTGGACTTATTAGCCTCTATCTACGTAAGATGGACCACTAAATGGCTAATATCCATGTCAGAATTTAAAGTAGTAGTTCTCCCTTCCCTTGAAAAATGAGGGAGAGTCTAGACACGAACATACTCATCCTAGTATGCATCTTTGCAACCATCTCTGGCATATATTAGGACAAATCGTTAAACTTCATACCATACTCCCAGTTACAGTCTCTGAGCCTACTCTAAGTTCATGAACTCTAGAGTCTTTGCCTTTTTTCCCTTGGAAAGAGTTAGCCAAATAGGCCTTCTCGAATTCAGCTCACGAAGGAGGATTGCACCAACTGCCCTATTCTTCTTCTGTATAACTATCCACAACCTTGATATCATTTAGCTGGTAGCATAAAAAGTCCACAAGCTCAATATCCAACACCTTCATAACACTACAAACCAAGTGAATCTCCTTTATAAAGTTATCTGGATCTCGCCCCTATGGACCCATGAAATTGTGGAAGGTTCATAAAAAAAAACTCTCTAACCTTAACCACGCTAGTATTTAGCGTAGCTGGCTGGACTACTGGGATTGTTGATTGCTATTCCACCTGAGTAGTAACTATTAAGCCAACAACTATATGACATTTCTGAATTCAGTCATGGTGATGTTTTCTGGATGAGGCTCAAGAACTGAGGGAGTTGTACATGGAGGGGCCTGATATTGATTCTTGGCATAGCAGCCTGGCTGGGGACTGGTGCTCTTCTGTGAGGCATGACCTAAAATGGGTAAAGCACGAGATAGAAAAGATTCTTGGAGTTAACTCTATCTCACCAAGTAATATATAAACAAAAGGAAACTTTTCTAAATGCTAAGTAGCCTCACAGTTATAAGTGTGGCGCATTTCACAGGCATAAAGAATACTATAATAAACTTTGACTTTTAGACTTTCTATGAAACCTGAACCTAGTGCTCTTATACCAAGTTTGACATGCTCTTATTCTACATCCTGGAGGAAATATGGCATCCATAACCACCTGGTGGCCTAGATGTATCCTTAGATCTAGCATGGACTCAACACAACACTAAGTTCGGCGAACACATTGTATAAATATAAATCAAAAGAAATTGTAATGATAAGATGCACTGAATATATGTCTACAACTACCTGAAATCCATAACTAAGTATTGCAAAGGAGCTGCTACGACAAGTCCTTAGCCAACTCAAAATAGAAAATGTTGAAAACTAAAATACTAATAAGGAAATATGGTAATTTAAATGAATTTTAGTCCCCAAATCATGAGGATTCACTAAGTACTTGGATCTATAGGATCTAGTTAACTGCGTGTGTAGGATGGCTAGCAAGATCTAAATTATAATATAGCGAGTGAAAAAATATGTGTCAATGCGTGGAATGTACTAGCATACAAGAATAAAACATTATAAACTAATTCTAAATGAAAATATGCATATAAAATTATGTAAGTAGGCTGAATTAAACACTTACCTGGTTTGAACTTGAAACTGAGCTAATACATGACAAAAATTGTTTATGTAAATTTACAAGTAAAAGTGATTCATGATATTCTAAAGAGATATAAAACTCAAGTAAACTTGATTCATTTGAATAGAGTAAAACTGGTAAGCACTTGCTTATAAAGAAGTAAGAATGACTATGAATTAAACATTGTTGGGAGTTTCTATAACTGATATAATTCAGGGTGAGAAAACCCCCAAGTCCAACATCTAACCCCATACTGGGAGGGACCCCTATATCTTGCCAGGATATAGAGCCTAATAAGTCTCATAATAGATCTGCTAAGTCCTAGCTGGTGCCTATGTAGGCTAAAATTATCCCATGGTGGCATGTGGTTTTGGGGTACGCTAAAACCCTCACCCTCTCAATGCTAATACTACTCCCAAAATTAAAAATTGGCTAACTGATATTGGAAAGAATAGTGAAACCTATTTTATTACTCAACTAACCATGCAAACTGTACTTACTATCTATATAAGATGGTGTCTATTTGACACTAATGTTTCTGTTCAATTCATGAAATTTGTATCTGATCTTAATTTATAGGTGTTCTAAGTATGCAAAAAACTTTAGTTTTACTTAGCTGGTCTTAAGTGTTAGCAAGCCATGAAAATTCAAAATATGTTTGACTCTATAAATTCACTTATGAGCTTTTCAATATAAGTCTTAGACATTGTAGTTAAAATCATGAAGTTATAAGAATTTGCTTAAGATTCATTAAAATATGCTTTAGATCAAGGAAAAACACATAAATCATGGAAACAAGTGCAATTTAACATGAGGCATGTTGTAAAGCTTAATAACCTTGATTAATACAATAGGGGATTTACCCTAATTTTATAAGTCATGAACTTTACTAAAAGACTGAGAGTTTTGGATACAAGAATTGAAGACAATTCTTGCTAAAGTGCTATATACATGGATTGTGGAGCATTTCATACCACTATTTGACTTTGTTGTTGTAAACCATCATCTTTGAGAGAAAATTGATGAATGTTGATTTCTTTCTAAGTCTGAGAGAATGGTGAGAAAAATCGGGTTTGGGGTATTTTTATTAACCCATAAGGAAGCCCAAACATGAAATTCTTAAAAGTCTAAGGAAAAGAATAAACTGCCCCTAAAATTTCTGAACTGGAAAACTATTTCATGTCATCACAAGTCAACTTACGATTCATGGTTCGAGGATCACGATTCTTGGTATGATCATGGTTCAAGCGGTTGGAAATCTGTGCTTACTGAAATTGCTACTGATATCCCACGGCTATACACCACAAGTCTTGGTTTACACTTAATGACTTATGTGAAGTGACTCGTGGTGTGAGGACCTGTGTTGATGGTTTTTTGGAGATAAAATTTCAAGGTTCTCGATTTGGGTAACACCAGTTTTGCAGTATGACTCATTATCTTAACTTCATGAGTCATGGACTGCAATCGTGGTGACCTGGGAACAATTTTTTTATGGTTTTTGATCTTTTTAAGCTAAATCTTGAACTTTCTAGGCTTGAACAAGTATGGGAATTACACTATCATATTTAAACTAATAAAAATAAGTGAACTGTGGATTTGTGACTTATTTGGCATTATTTTATATATATTAGATGTCCTTATTACATGTTTAGCCAATGTTTTATGTTACTTTGTTTATTTCAGTGAATGACCTCAAGAAACCACAAAAGTTTCAAAAATTAGCAAAAGAAGCAAAAACTGAACGACAAAGAAAAATGATCTGAAGTGTGGCGATATTGTCACAATCCAAAACTGGCATTTAAATCATGACAGGGCACTTCTGAGCTTACATATGAAGTGAACCCTCTAAGATAAGCATGCAAATAATTAAAAGATAAGGAAAGGTTACACTCAAAGTCTCATAACAATAAGATAAATGAAGTAAAGTACAAAATTAGAGTATGCCCATAAACCCATAATACATCTAAGTAATGGGACTACTAGTTTGAATCCAAAATTATGACATGCAACTCAAAACGCTACTAAGTCGTCTAAAGAAAAGAGGCCATTACGATCTAATGGTGGCTCGCCTCGACCGGACAAGACAAAAAAACAGGAACAATAGATATCAACTACCTGGTCATTGTTAATAACGCATGCATAATATGAACATCAACACGCATGAATCTAAAAGACCCAATAAGATAATCGACGCTCTTTCATCGTACCCCTGGAGAAAATCTTAAAAAGTCCTGATAATACATAAAAGAAATTAAATAATATAAGTACAATGATAATCTATTAGATACAATACCTGAAATCAAAATTATGAAGCATAAAAAGGCAACACATGAGTACACATAATCTGAATTTGTACTCCTGGGACATGGTACGTATTTGTTCATATCTTACCCCGTCTTCATAATGAGGATTGTTTACACAACATCTTACCTGGCCGCTTATAACTCTAGCATTTACCTCCGATCAAACCTAACTAGGCCTGATGAAGTAGGATTTTTTTACATAAATAAATCCTTTTAGGTCAATAATTACTCTTTTTGAAACTACTTTTATTAATTATAATTAATAGTCTATATTTACCTAAATATATTTTCTTCTTTTCTTTGTGGTTGTTTTGTCGCCGATGGGAGCGCACTGGAGTTGGGTGGTTGTCTGGTTAGTTTATCGGAGTCCGAGTCTTGGTGGATTTGTGTTGATTTTTTTATTTTTAATAGGTTTTGTTGAATGTTTGGCTGTCGTTGAAAGGTTATTTGGTCGACATTGGTGTGGGTTTTAATGGTTGGTTGAGGTGGAATGGGGGCGGAGAAAAGTGATTTTTTTCAAAGTTGGTGGTTGGTATTGGTCGCTGCTATTTGGCGACGATTATCGCTGAAAATATGGAGGAAGATAGAGCTATTTTGTCACTAGTTTTTCCGGAAAAATGGAGGAAGACGAAGCTCTTTGGTTGCTTCTTTTGCCAGAAAATGGAGGAAGACGGAGATGTTTGGTCACTGCTTTTGCCAGAAAAAAAAAGAGGAAAAGGAGGCAGAGGGGTTGTGGTGGTGGTTCACCGTTAGTTACCGGAAAGGGAGTTTCCGATAGTAGTGTGTCGAAGAAACTGAGGAATTTCCCACAGTGATGCGTTGAAAATGAGGTTTTCGGCACCAATAGCATCTTGTTGGTGGTCTTTGATAAGTGGTAAAATTAACACTATATGAGATCTTCTTTTGCTAGATAATTTACTATTTTATAATGATAAAATGTCTTTTATGTCGTGCGCTAATGTCATTGCAGGTGCAATATGAATAACAGGTGAACCTGTACTCGGATCTGCACATATGCAAGTGTAGTATGAGTACAAGCTGCTGAAGCAACCTGTACCGGTAGGCTTCGAGGGCCCACTAGGCATATAACAATATTAAAAGCGTAAATAACGGAATATAATAAAGGAGGTCATAGAAGCAAATAGTACTACAAGGAAAGCTAGCTACTAAAATAAGAATCAAGTTCAAGTAGACATGTTTCACTAGCTAATCACATAACAGGATCTCAGGCAATGAAGGAAAACATATCGAAATCCTTGCAACAATATATGTGAACAATAATACAATAAATCAAGAGTCAAAGAAGACAGGAGGAGAATATGGATGGTATACCGGTTACCTCAAGTAAAGGGTAAATGAATGACTAATAGTATAAAGCAAAATATCCCACATGACATGAAGTATCAATTAACCAATAATAATAACTAAGAAGTAATAAGAATAACAAAGTAATGCAAATAAACATTGACAAGTCCCTAAGAAAGAAGCGTAGCGTACACAGAAAATACACTCACCATTGGCCTTACATCTCAGCTAGGATATACTGAAGAAAATAAGTGTAGAATAGAAAACACAACAAATGAAGCATCTAGTCCTGTGTATGAATCTCCTCTGGTACCCGTAGGCCAAACAGGCAGAACCCATGGAAGGATAACCTAAATATTCCTGGTATATCTCCCCTTCCGTGATATACCCCCTCCGTGTCGCTGCATCCCGGAGTCAAGGTCTATGGAGGTATGTCACCACATACAATCTATAACGTCATAATGACCTCACATCTCAGATCACAGAGCCACAAGGGTCTCAAAATCTAGTATCTCATGCCAAATGTTAATAATATCATCAAGTCGTACTCGACAAGTCAGGGCGTCAATGCCTCAATATTGTTGTATCACCAATATCCTTAAAGGAACAGTGACATTAATGCCTCATTAATCGTCAAATATGATAAGTATAAAAAAATTATACTCACTAACGTACGATGAAGGACTCAAGTTCCATCGGTTGTACTCACTACTGAAAGAAATCGGTCTCAAGTCCTAACATTAATTAGTCAAATAATATTTCCCCATGCCAGGATGTATGGCCTGGACTAAATCAAGTGAAAATAGTATTACCGGGTGCTCGATACAACGACGAGTCTAAAATAGTTAAAAGGTTATTACTTATTTATTATTAGAATATCTTCATTTATTGATTTATGTCATTACCCATCTTTATTAGCAAAATCAGCCTCTAGCCATCATGGCTCAATACTCATGTGGTG
>JBDJHY010191079.1:0-11841 GCA_039654485.1 Withania somnifera
CTAGTTTGGCCAGTCCAGTCAGCTTGTTCAGACCTTTTCTCAGTCAATTCATAGATGCTAAGTTACTTAGAGTAGTCAGCCAGTCAGGGGCACATCTTTAGGTTCGTAGGGCTATGATGGCCAGAGTGGTTCAGTTAGTAGTCCCATTAAGACTAGAGCCCAGGGTTGTTACAAGTGTGCTAAGATGGGTCATTGTGTTAGAGTGTCGTAGCGTAAGGCTATTTAGTCAATAGCGATTGCATTCCCATCTCAGCAGTTAGTTTAAATGGATAGTAGTTTTGGTCTATTTTTTTCTTGTAAAGGAGTTATTATTGGTCTAAGGAGTGTCCAAGTTTTGGATGTCTTAGTCTGGTTGGTCGATAAAAATTTTCAGTTGTTTATCATTCTTCAGTTTGTGATCTTAGGCAAAGTGTTTCGAGTGAGCTAAGTCTCTATTTATGACACAGTTTCATCCTATTCCCTTCTTACTTGGCTTATGTTAACTTGGGCATGATTTTGATTTATTTATTGCTTACCTTATCTGTGCTTTCTTGAGTG
Source organism: Withania somnifera (assembly GCA_039654485.1). Taxonomy (NCBI): domain Eukaryota; kingdom Viridiplantae; phylum Streptophyta; class Magnoliopsida; order Solanales; family Solanaceae; genus Withania; species Withania somnifera. Next base: position 538 of record JBDJHY010191079.1, read on the forward strand.
GTTTTACCCTTGTTGATTTTGTGTTATAGGTTTGGTTTGGGCCCTATTTTGTAGCCCATAATTGTTTGTAATCCTCGGTTATATTATTTCTTGGTGGAACCTAGTTTGTAATTCCTATTAGATGATCAGATCTTGTATTTTATCGTAGGAGGTGTTGGTGATTCCTTATCATGTTGTGGTCTTTGTGATACATAGACTGAATTCTCTTTCATTTAGGTGGGCCTTAATTTATCTAAGCTGATGTTTAAGCACTGTTGTTTCATCTTATCCTTGGTGGTTGATATTGTTCATAGCATCCTTTTAGTTTTTCATATGTGGGAAAGAAACTTTTTAGTGGTGGATCCTAATGGTGGTTTTAGGTTGCTTGGCTAGTTTAGCATATAGGTGTTGTGAGATAGTGGGTGGATTTTTGTTTTGGAAAAGTCATTTCTGGATATTAATGATCATACTAGGAGCAGGGATAAGTTATCTAATAAGTCCCAAGGGGGAGTCAAGAAGGGGAAGCGTCATTAGGGCAGCTATTCTTGTCCCTGGTCAGCAGGCAGGGATTGTAGTAGAGGGCATCTAGCCAGCGATATTAGGCTTCTATGTAGACTTCAGAGTTAGGCCCGAGTAGTCAGCATGCAAGAGGTCAAGTCTAGGGTCACAGGGTCGTGGTGTCCAAGTTAAGGGTCCATGGGGCCGGGATAGAGACATGACCAGGTGTTTTTTGTATGGAGTTTGGGGAACATTATGCCAGGGATTTCCCTCTACGAGGGACTATATCAGCATCAGTTATAGCCTTACCTTAATGAGGGGTTAAGTAGGGTATAGGTCTATGTGGTGAGTGTTTTTCTTGTGGAGGGGTTGACTTATGAGCTAGGGGCCACCCCGATTGTGTAGGTTCCAGATATCTCGGTTAGTAGATCTCTCTAGGCACCTTTTGTCCTTCAATCGGGGATGATACACGAACCATTGAGGGTGTCCTCCAAGATTTTTCATGTGATTTTGGGTTGACGGATGGTTAGTCTTTTGGTGTTTTATCTATATTGTATAGTTGACATAGTTTGAGAGGGATTGTATTTTGTGGCACCACAGCTTCCCGTTATGTCAGGTATCATGGATTTAGTTCTTATACCTTCTGTTATTTATCCTGGCATTGATGCTTATATGGTATTTGGATTGTTTTCCTCTATTGTGTTAGTTAAGACCATGTGCATATTGCATATTAGATTTGTGTTTTTGCCTTATTGTGCCATGGAGGTAGTGGATGACTATGGGGACTTTAAGGGAGGTTTTTCTTTTAGTTGTGGATGTCTGGGGTAATTTTAATTTTATTGACTAGGATGGGTTCAAGCATTGAGGGTGTCCTCCAGGATTTTTTAGTGAGTCTGGGTTGACTTAAATTCCTTGGTACGGTCATTCGAGAAGTCCCTCCGAGGGTGACTCCCATACAATTCTTGGGGATGGTTAGTCTTTTAGTGTTTTATCTATATTGTATGGTTGACATGGTTTGAGAAGGATTGTGTTTTGTGGCACCACAACTTCCCGTTGTGTTAAGTATCATAGATTTAGTTCTTATACCTTTTGTTATTTATCCTGGCATTGATGCTTATATGGTATTTGGATTGCTTTCCCCTATTGTGTTAGTTGAGACCATGTGCATGTTGCATATTAGATTTGTGTTTTGTCCTTTCTATGCCATAGAGTTAGTGGATGATTGCATGGCCTTTGAGGGAGGTTTTTGTTTTAGCGGTAGATACTCGGGGTGATTCTAATTTTGTTGACTAGGACGGGTTCAAGCATGTGCTATTGACTTTGAGGTTGAGGAGCTATTTTCTAGTATTTTGTTCATGGGTCGGATACCCTTTTTTATGCATTCTTGGGCTATCGCTGCATAACTATTACCATAAGTCATGCTCGGCGTACCTCAGACTAGTGATGGAGACCTTTTAGGCACTCGCCGATTGGGATTTATCTTTTTCATGAGCCTGAGGCTGGTTCATTGAATTTCGACCCATGTGTTATGCATTTTCCTTACTCTACTAGTGGCACTTAGTGGTTTTTGGCTATTTCTTGGGGTGGCTTGACCCATGGTACTAGTTTTGACTCGATCTACCTTCCATTTCCTAGATATTGTTCTATGGGTGCCAGTGTAGGTGACTCATGTAATTGGATGACTCATTCCTCCTTGATAATTTTTCTATAGTGAGCTGGTAGACCATAGGCTTCCCTTGCTCCTTCTTATCATCGTGAGTGATTTCTTGATATTCCCTCTCTCATGTTTTCTTTCTGCACTTATGCGAGGATGGTTACTCGTGCTTGAGTTGGTTTAGCAATCCTAATGAGCGACTGCATCTCTTTTTAGTGGTGGATTGAGCATGTGGTGTCCTTAGAGATGTTCTCTTGGTTAGGCAAATACCATCAGTTTAGTTGGCATGAGGGTGCTTGGGGAGTCAGAGTTCTTATAGTTGGGGCATTGGTTTGTGTCTTGTTGGGAGGTGGTTGTGGCTTTTGGACCTGGTTTTCCCTAGTGGATTAGTCAGTGTCTTAGAGTGTCAAGGTGGAATTGTGATTTAGTAGGTGGGGTTGTATAGTGATGGGTGATTAGGTTTAGCAGAGTGTAGATCAGTGGTAATAGTTTCATAGCGTTTTCTACTTGTTATGGGTTGGAACACTTTCAAGATTGGTAATGATTATGGGGTGTGGAGCACGGATTTGAGTTGGGGAGCAGTGGGTTGGAGGGTAAGTACTCTTTTGGGTTATGTTGTTAATTAGAGTTTCTTCCTTCTGGTTGTATAGCGACTTTGTGTTCTAGAGAGTTGGTCTGTGGGTCATGGTCTAGCGTTGGAACTATAATGATCTTTTAGGTGCCATGATTTGAATAGAGGATTGTGGTTATATATTATAGTTGGTGGCTGCATGGATGCCAAGGTAGCCCTCGTTGGGGTGTTGAGTTACACCTAGTTGGCTTGCATTGTTCAGAGAGGTTCAGCCTGGTTCTCGGTTATGTCTTGGTTCAGGTGAGTGAGATGTTGTATTTATTTCTAGGTTCAGTTCTTGGTTTGAGGTCATTGACAGCTCCTGAGTCTTTATTAGTGTCGCCTTGTCGATCAGATGGTTCCTAGGGCTTCTAGCTCCCATAGTTCTGTGCCTTGGCTTTTTCTTTGGTTTTTTGGTGGATTGGTTCAACTTTGTATGGTTTGGCAATGAAATGGTATCTTGTGGCCTCATTGTGGAGATGTTGGGGCTTAGAGGGGTCCAGTGGCGAAGGTTTCTTAGTCACATGTTGTCCGTAGGTTAGGTTACTTGAGGTATGGAAGGGGTATGCGAGCCTAATATTCCCTAACTAGTTCGAGCCTTCAGGTATTGTTCCTACCCTAACTTCGAGGATGAAAGTCCTTTTTAGTGGTGGATGTTATAATGACTTGTATGGTCATTTCCTTGCTTTTTTACTTTTATCGAGATTAAATATGTCTGCTAGTTTTCCCAAGTCATTTATGACTTGCTGGGACCAGTAGTTCGGTTCCCTAGTAGCTTAGTTTTCCTATTTTGAAGTTGTAGTTTTGGAATGGTGGAACTTGAAAGTGAATTCTTAGTAAACACACTCGAAATCAGATTCTAACAGTTTAGTTAGCTTCAAAATGGAGAGTTTTATTTATTTATACCTTTAGTTCGTGTCTCAGGGTTTTTGTTTTGAGTTGGAGTTATTTTGTTGAAATTCAGTTCAGTATGAGTTGAGAATTTTTCGGAGTTAGTATGTTGTGATCGGAGTGTCAGAATGGGATTTTGTTGCTTCCCTCAACTCCAAAATGATGCATTTGGGATGGTAGGGGTGTTGGTATGCTTCCTGGGGTGTACGGTATCATTTTGGGTTCCTTGGTAGCTTAGTAAGAATTTAGTTGATTTTGGATCCATTGTGGTCTGGGCTTTTTTTGCTTAAACGGCCTCGGTTGGTCATTATGTTAGACCCAAAATGTCATTTTCATGCTGTGTGCATATTTCATTTTCTGAAATCTGTGGTTGATTCCATTTTGAGCCTTCATTGGGAGCTTTTGAAAGTTGCAAAAACAACCATTTTGCTATCAAAGTTGCAAGCACATTGTCTTCATTGTGATCCCGTAGTCTAGCACCACAATTGCGAAAGGTCATGTTCTTGTCTAGCGTGATCACGTAGTTCTGGGATTTTGATGATCGTGATTATGTGCTCTTTGGTCACGATCGCATAGGTTTAGTTTCCTATTGGTCACGATCGCGAGGCATCTAGATGCGATAGCAATGCATGCGTCCAGTGCCTATAAGTACTAGATTCCTTCTTCTTCTCCCAATTCAATTTCTGATTAGTTTCTTTGTCCAAATTCTTCGGGAATTGATAGGTGTTGTTTGTGCATGCTCGGGGAGTGTTTGTTAGTCTGTTGTTCTGTGTTTGGAGGTTGGTTTCCTTATTTCTCTCTTTTTTATTCATGATATGTTTTTCACTCTTTCTATAGTCTTGTTTTGACCAATTGAGGACCTTCTGGAGGTCCAATTGATCTCAAATTTGAACCACGCATTCCTTGAGTTGAGGCCTTCGTGCACATACAATTACTTTACTTTTTGGAGCTGTGAGGCCCATGGGCTTTTTCTTAGGCTTGATTTTCGACTTGGTTTATATTGTGCAACATGGGTGTTGCATCCAAATGCACACACAAGTGTATGCGATCGTACAAGTAACAAAAAAAATCTTTCAAGCCGGATATCAAACCCTCAATGACTTGATATTAGTCTAGTGAACGAATCTTTCGAGTAGCTAAATATCAATGTAACTATATGTAGCAAAGCAAAAGAGTTGATTTTATAACTACTCTACTCCTTAACAGTGAGAAATTAAAGAATACTTTGAAAGAAAAATCACAAGTATAATCAAAATAGAATATTATTCCAGGATCATGGCATTGTTCACATTCATGTGATCCCTTATACTTCTCTAATTGTTGGTTCAGGGGTTAAACTTATGAATTAGGGATTGACCATCCTCTAATCAACTATCTATACAAATCAAAAAACTACTTCATTAAGTGGTGATGTGATAATTTAGTATAGGTGCATTATAGATGTAATCCCTATTAAACTAAGAGAGTCAACTAAGTACAAGATTTTGTCTTAATTGCAATTCGTATTCAATTACCTAACTCAAGCATAATTTGGATATGATCTCACTCCTTATGCTCTCGTTCTACTCTTCAGATTCCCAAATTAGTTCACTTTCAGAGTTCTAGGTGTTCTAATGGTGGCCAATTATTAAAATAGATTCAAGTATTAATGTAAGAACAATTAAGAAGAGAAAAAATAAAATTGTATATATAAAACTAACACCAACAATCATGTATTCAGCGGTAACCCTAGAACAAGGGTTTTTAGCTAGAAAAAATCATAATAATCCTACCATAGTCTTGTTCAACATAAGATTACAAGAATAAAGAATAGAATGTAACCCAGGTTGATTTGTTGCCTTCTCCACTTGTTTTCTTCTCCAAAGTACTTTCAATCTCCTTTCAAATTCGCCTAATAAAGGGCTATATAGGCTCCACATGGAATTACCCTTTTACCCCCAACTAAACCTAAAAAATACAACTTTCCAGTGAAATCAATAGAGGATCACAATGTGATCCCAATTCTGATAGATTTATAGCTAAACGGTAGCCCATCATAATATGCATCACGACGTGATGGCAATCATGATAGGTTCTTCTTCACCTCATGACAGCTTTTTTCTCATCCTATCTGCTCATACGATCTTCATTTATTCCATCTTCCATTTACTCTTATTTTTCATCGATGTAAGCTCTAAATATCCTTGAAGTAGGCTAATCATGTGATTAGTGAAGATACAAAATAGTAATCAATAAGACACTCAAAAAAACATGATTTATCTCAAAACTAAGCTAAAATATGTTATTTCAATGGCGTTGAGGCATATAAATACACCTAATATCACCACCCCACAATTAAGCTTTGTTTATCCTTAAACAATCACTTACACAATTACAAAACAAGTATTAATGTCAATGATTGAATTCAACATCTTACACTTGATCATGCCACACAATTCTATTGGAATTGCATCATTTCAAACCAATATCCACAATAGTAATGAGATAGAACCCCTAGAGCAATAATACACACTATAACATGAATAAGCACTTTGAAATTATAGGCCAACTTGAAACCCTGATGCAACCAATCAATTGTGTACTATCCATATCTAATCAATTGTGTCCTCACAAGAAGCAATAGTCCACAAACATAAATTCACAAAATTGAATATACTTTAAGGACTTTAGCATCAACCAACACACCTCACACTCACAAGAACAAAATTCACATACATGAACCAAGCACCATAAGTTTTCCTATCATGTACATCTTCACTAATTAATCATGTTTGCCTAGAATCAAGTATCACTTTAACGTGTTGTAATGTTGGTTAAGGTACGAGTAGGTAAATTATTTCATAGCGATTTTCACTTCCCGAAGAACTTTACAGATTTCTAGATTTTCACACCCATTATCTTCTCATCCTATCCTTCTTTTAGCCCACTCTTCAGTTCTTTCTCACTATCTCATCTCATCAAGAATGCTTTTCTCACATTTTTTTCTTGTTATATAACATTTTTGTTTCATAGTGATTTCTCTTTTTGATTATTTTCTTGTTATATCACAATTTTCCAAGAGGGCCTCCTTACCATGCTACTCTCATCGGTCACCTTTTTTCTCTCAACTTTTCTTCATTTAGATTTAGAAATTCAAACCCACAATCTATGCAACAGTGGTCAAGGAAGTAAGGTGCAATAAAACTAGGTGTTCAACAAAAAGGGTTAGAGAAAAAACTATGGCTTCCAAATAATAGGAAATAAGCTTGAAGCGGCTAACTAGTGATTCAATATCTGAGTAGGCTAAAATGTACAAAACAAATCAAAGAAGGATTATATCATCTTCCAATAAGAGCAACACTTTCATTGTGCTTCAATAACATTCAACGCAAGTTCTAGACGAAAATTCACACACGAAACATGCAAGACAACCTCTCCTCACATGGCACATTAGTTTGACTAATGTTACACAACAATTGATTTACAGTCATGCACAAATTAAATGGTTTCCCATTATTAAGCCCTATTTACAATTGTGTCAAGTTTTATATTGTATGTACCTCTATTCAAGAATCCTACTCATTTTTCTCAAATTCACTTTTTGGATCAAAGGTTGTTGAGTTCCCAAATTCCAACACATTACCAAGTGCAATTAGCATTTCCAACCATTACAGGGTTCCATCTAAAATTACTCCTATATGACTAGTTTTTACCTCAAAACGATCTTCATCCATTCATCGTCGGGAAACATCCCTACTCTATGGCTAAAGGGAAAAAAGAAAAGAAAAGGAAAAGCAACCTAAACTATTCTGGATTAAGGGGACCATCCTTAGAAAAGAACCGGCAAGAAAAACTAATGGATTTCAAAAATTAAAAAAAATCCAAACATAATAACTTACAAAATTACTACAAAAAAGAACATAACGAACTAAACACCAAGGGAACTTCTAAACCCACCCCACACTTAGATTCAAGCACTGTCCCCAGTGCATGAATCACAATAAAATAATTCTAAAAAGAAATCCCTGGTCATTCCTCTAGATCATCTGGGTCTAAATTTTGGAAGTCACCTTCCTCTACAACAGGGTTATCCACATCTCCTCCTATAACAACAACCTTATTATCTGTATACTCTTCAACATCAGAGTCTTCCTGCACATACTCATCCTTAGTGGGTACATCATCATCAGTAGGCTCTATAAAACTTGGCCCAATCTTACACATGGTCTTGGAATGAGAGTTCATTGGAGATTCATGGTGCACGGTGCTAATTTCCTCCTCTGAAGCAGTCCTACCACCAAATTGTAGCTTTAGGATCTCAGCTCTATACATGAATCCAAAATAGATTTCACACATAGCATTTCTTTCTCATTGGGGAAATTTATGGCCTCCAACCCCTTCAGCCACCACCTTTCTTTTTATTACATCAACTGACTTCGAAATTTAAGGACATATGTAGTCTGCAGTATCTTCCTCCACTCCTTGACTTCTCAGAAACCTAGTCATCATGCTACCAAAGCTATAACTCCACATACAATGGTACCTTTCCCTTTTTCTTTCCAGCTCTAATCACCCCACCAGTATTTATCTCCATGTACATCATCAAGGCTTACATAAGGCACATTCAACTACATATGACTGTGGTATAGTAACTAATGGGCATAAGGCAATGGATGATAATCTACAACCAATAGCGGGCTTCCTTGTTGAAGTGTGAGAATAGGAGGGTAGTGTGGAAGTGCTCGTCTGGGTTTCTCAACTATCTTATTTGTAAGTTTATGCGATAGAGAATGTGATGGATGTGTTGGTTTGGTAGGTGATTCTATATGTTGCGAATTGGTGCCATGTCACTCTCATCATTGGTATTCAACAAGTTATTCATAAATGCACTAGTCAATCAAAATGTGTGCCCCTCATACTTTGACTTCATCACTCTCCCTCGGGTTCCAGTTGGCATAAAATTCTCTGACCAAGTCAAGATTGCATTAACTCAAGTCCAAACTACTGCTTGTGGATAAGATACGTGGGAACTCAGTAGCTAGGCTCTCTTTGTCAATCTTATCCACTGGGAGATACCTAGTACATAAGTTCGCCTTGTACCAATTTTTACCCGAGTCAGTAACCATTGCAATACCAAATCTTCTATGCCTCAGTCTAGAGGGTGCCACAAGGGGAGGCTCCTCATAGGAGGTGCGTCTTGCTCTCTTAATACTCAAACGGACCGAACTTGAACCCAACATAGCTACCTTGCGAGTGGTGACTATTTTGGATGGTTTAAGAGGCATTGTTCAGTCAAAAGTGCAACACAAATAATCCTAGTCAACTAAAATACATAAGAAAACATAACGGGATGGTGAAAACCACCCCATACGCAAGATTTAAGCACATCACAACCCATACTCAATATACAAGGTACTCATATTTCCCTCATCTATTACAATTTAAGACAAAGTTGTCTATGCATGCTCACAATTCATTTCAATCTTCATGATTTACACCCGGTTATTTCACACGTGTTAGAGCTAGCCACATAACATCGCATTATCTGCACTATCCACCACACTAGATATACATGAGTGATGCAATATTTTTTACATGGAATAAAAATTTAGGGTGGTGTGAACCACCCCACACTCAATTCGCTAGCACATAACAACCTTACTTTATAATTCAAGGTAGTCAAACTTCCCTCTTATAACTTTTATATTCAAAGTTGCAATTGCACTAGTGTGCCATTTTCAAACTAATAACATAAACAAGGAAATTCATAGCACTTTCAAAGGTTGTTAAAAATTAAAATTACTACTCCTAAAACCGAAAAAACTAAATACAAACACAAACTATGTACATATAAGCCATGGGAGCCTCAAACTCTACACCATTAACATCCCATCAATATATCAAGCAGTGCCATTCCCAAAGAATAAAATAGTCACCAATATAAACTCCCCAACACCCCAAAATTGAGTTAAATAGAATTTCATCTTCAACATCTCCCATGACAACTATAATGGTAGTTAAACTTCATGTTTTATGCTCAATAGTTACCAAGGAAAGAAAGAAATCGTGTACCCGTATAACCAAAATCCAAGAGAGATTAAGTAGAAGGGTTGAGAAAACTTACTTGAGAAGAAGAACCTTGAAGATTAATGGAGTTTTTGTGAGAGAGAAGAGAATAAGATAATATTTTTGAAAGGGGAGGGGTGTTACACGGCGTGAACGTATAAGAAAGAACTAGGGTTTTTTGTATTAAATATCCCACTTGGGCCAGGTTGACCCTGTGGTCAAAGCCCAATTTATAGAAAAATGGCCTCCATTAAGAAATAATCTGAATCGTGATGGAGGTCCCCCTAAAACAGTGTTGCATCATGATATGAATCATGTCATAATGTGTATCATGATTCAACTTTTGTCTATCCAGTGGTCGATCACGATAGATGTGATGCCTATTGTGATAGATCCACGCTTTATTTTTCTTATTTTTCTCCATCAAATTTAGCCTCACGCCTCCATGACTCCATGTACCTAAAAATTCAACAAAAATTTATTAAAATACACTAAAAAGTATTAAATTACAAATCAAGGGTTTTCTTATGAGTAGAACCTTATTTAACATCGTGGCATGACCCAACTCAAATTCATGCATCCACCATATCAATGGATGACTCATGATGATCAACACTGGGCCAGTAACTCTTGACCCTCTATTTGTTGACTAAAAGTATTTGGTCATACTTGTAATCCTTGAGCTCTATCGCTCCATGATTAGTCACACTCACTAATGGCCTCATCCATTTAGAGCATATCTTGACCAAAAATAGCCTCAACCTCAAATCAAAGAGCAAAACTTTTTTTCAGGGTTCAAACTTTCTCTCCAGCATATAGTTGTCATTCCATCTTTTGGTCTTCTCTTTATACAATTTTGCAATATCATAAGCATTGAGTCTAAACTCCTCAATTTCATGTAGTTGTAACATTCTCCTCACCTTGGCTTCCTAGAAGTCAAAGTTCAACTTCTTTATTTCCCAATATGCTCTATGTTCCAGCTCTACTAACAAGTGACAAGCCTTCCCAAAAATTAACCGATACAGTGAAGTACCAATGGGAATTATATATGCAGTTCTATATATCCATAGGGCATCATCAAGTTTCTCGGCTCAATCTTTCCTTTGCGCATTCATAGTCTTCTGGAGAATTTTCTTGATCTCCCTATTTAACACCTCCACTTGACTGCTATTTTGGGGGTGATAGGTAGTGGCTACCTTGTGTGTCACCCCATACTTACCCAGCAGAGCCTTAAACCAAGAATTGCAAAAATATGACCCCTCATCACTAATAATAGCTCATGGTGTACCAAATCATGTGCAAATCTTCTTTTTCACGAACTTCAGTACTACTCTTGTATCATTTATAGGTAATGTTTTTTCTTCAACCCACTTGGCACATAATCCACTGTTTCGAGAATATACTTGTTACCATGCAATGGGGGAAATGGTCCTATGAATCCAATACCCCATACATCAAAAATTTCAATTTCAAGAATATTATTCAGAAGCATCTCATGACATATTGAAATCGACCCCATCCTCTGACATTGGTCGCACTTCCTAAAAAACCCTTGCATCTCTAAATGATGTGGGCCAGAAAAGGCTGATTGAAGTACCTTATGTGTAGCTCATTCTCCTCCATGATG
>JBDJHY010191089.1:0-21492 GCA_039654485.1 Withania somnifera
GGGCCTCCTTTCACCTTTTGTTAGCGACCCTTAAACGGGTTCCAGCAGTGCCAGTTCAAGCCTTACTTTTTCGTTTAATAAGGTTGAATAAGGAAACCTGTATCTGCATTACATAATAACATACAACCAAAACTGGTCATTGTTATCAAATATACTGGTATAAGAGTGTAAATAACCATGGTAAATATTAAAGCTGACAAGCAAACCTTTGTAATGATCCAAATTCTATAGTAAAGAGAAAAGAACAGCCTTAAATCAAGTTTGAACTTCCAAAGTGAAATCATAGTTTTTTGGGTCACACATTAGTTTTTAGTCTTAGAATTCTTCTTCACGAGTTGGGAGTTTCTTTTATCCGTCAGTAACTATCCTATGAGCTACAATAGAGTTCGATATTATAAAATCACACCAAAAAGGTCTAGTGTTCTGACCCCACACTGGCAAAGAGGATGCCTAAGCTAGCCACGACTAGGACTAAACATGTAAAGTCTAAGATAAGGATCCTTAAATAGTATAATTATAATGAAACTGATATGGAAATCTAGTTTTGGACTAACTAAAACCTCACTGATGGGATAAGATAATCCTCTAAAAAGGATACATGTGCTCATATTTTTTATAAAGGCTTGAAAGGGACATATCTGGATGCTCAAAACTTAATCATAATTGAGCCAGATCTCTTTAATTCTTGTATTGTATGTTATGTTTGATTTATCATAATTCATGTGATGTATGTACAACAAATTCATAAAGGTTTATCTTTAATCAAGGATATTCTTGGAATAAAAGTATGAAAATTCATGCAAGTTAATAGCTAAATTTGAGCATTCAAGTATGTTAAAACCATGTAATAATATGGAAATTATGCTAATAATCATAGAACAGGTAAAACTTACATGATTGAAATCATGAAGCCATTATAAACATAATTCATGAACTTTGGATTTTAATCCTAGATTAAGAAAATCACAAATTCTTATAAAAAGTGAGGTTGTGGGCGCGAGAATGAAGGTAGTTCTCAGTTCTCACTGAATACCCCAAACCTGAATTGAAGCAAAACCTTTGGCAGAATTTTGAAGAAAGTTGAAGAACTTGGAACCCTTGGATGCTTGTTCTTGATTTCTTTTCTTTTTGTTGTCTAATGAATTGATTAAGTGTAAAATAATAATTTAATTAAGGGTTTTGGGTATTTATACTAGAGTAAAATAGACTAAAAATGATGTGTCATTGGGACTTAAAAGATATTAAAAGTACTCAATTCCCCTGATAAAAAATGGTTTTAAAAATTCACTAGGTGAGTTCGATAGTCCGTTGAACTGAATGACGATCTGTCGCACTGGTCCCTTGAACCGTTGAACCTGGGCCCTTCATGGGGATTTTCCATAGTTCATTCCATGATTCTTCAAGTGGGAAGATGGATTCCACGATCTATGGAAGTTGGTAACTGGGAACCCTCACTGGACGTGTTCCATGATTGGTTCCACGATTTCTGGAACCCATTCATGGGTTGTGGACCCATCTGTGGGAATCTTCCAATTCCATATTTCCATGATTTTTTTATAATATTTTTTTAGCCTTAGAAATGTATTAGGGTTGTTTTGAGGTGATACAATAAAAATTCATTGAACCTCCACTTGCCTTAATTTGCAGTCAAATAATCACACTTTAGCCTTGCCCTTCTATAGAGCCTCAAACCCGTAAAATATGAGTGCCCCAAAGAACATAAATCTATTGATATCTATATTGTCATTTTTTTAAAATGGTCAAAGAATTCAACCAAAAATTCAAGGACAAAATCCTATCTCAAATCAGGAATTTTCTTTCAAAATCAGTTTATCCATGTTTTGGGGAGTTCAATTATAAAATTTCATAAAAAATCTAATTCAATTTGATCTTTAAAATAACAAAAAAAAACATTTTCTAGTTTGTAAAAAATCTCCCAAATTTGAATCATTGAAAAATCAGGAGATTAGGGATAAAATCATGAATTATTTATAGGAAATAACCTATTCATGAAGTTTGTGGCTTACCAAATAGAGGAATATTTGAAAACCTTGTTCAATTTTCCACAAAAACTTAAGAAATCTTCCTAGATTGCTTTTGAAAAGTCCAAGTTTCCAAACAAGAAAGACCTTTAAGAAGTCTTAAAAATTAAAAAATTCCAAAATCGCACTTTATTCAAAACACTTTACAATTTTCCAGACTGGGATTCACGACTCATGGTATTCATCTCAAGTAAACAAACATCTGTCCTCACTTCAAGAGTTGATAACATGACTCGCAAAACCAATTCCATGAGTTGTAATGTTGACTCATGGTATGAGTCTAGTACAATGCAAATCGGCCCCTCATTCCACGAATTGACAACACAACTTGTGCAACCAATACCAAGAGTCATACTATTGACTCGTAGAGTGACTCCAAAAATTTATCAAACACGACTCCATTACCAATACTTAATCCCATGACTCATGAAATCCAATCCAAGGTAGTGGAATCCATACCACGAGCCACTAGGTACCATATCTCAAAATTATTTTAAAACAACCTTCGAGATTTGTTTGGAGACCCATGAACACAAACCACACATGTACATCAACTAATTCGAACTTAATAGAACCATCTACATATGAATTTGAGGTATTCTTGGACCATCATCTTCTAAGGAACTAATTTTGAATTCAAAACCCTAAAATTTCCTTGTCTAACACAAAATCTCATATTGAAGACTCCAAAAAGGAATCACATCAACAAGTCAAATATTGCATAACTCGACTATGGGAGAAGGTGAAATCATCATTAAGCACGAAGATGTAAAAAATAAATGGGAGGTATTCATTACACCTAAGAAAGGATCATAGTCAAGAAACTTGCAACACCCAAAAATTTAGCTCAAAATCATTCAAAACTTAGCTCATAAAAGAACAAGAATGAGTTATTAACCAAATTCATGACTTGTAGACCAAATCATGAAAATAAGTTAGAGCTTTTTGTACACCACGGGCCTTATCACGACCCATGGACTCATAATCACAAGTGTGAAACTACTCGTGCAGATAGAACTCCAAAATGGTCCAAGTCTAGTTGCTAGGACTCAAATAGTATGGCCCGTGTAAATAAAATCACGAGCCCTACTGTCAAGTTATGGAACCGTATAAGAGAGTTGACATATTTAAAAACTACAAGTGTAATCCACGAATCGTGAAAATTATTCCTTGAATCATGGGAAAATATTACTGTGCGTGAAGTTATTTGAATATAAATTAATGCCCTAAGGAACCTCTAGAATAAAGTTGAGTTGAGAACCTTTCAAAAATTTATAATTTTCTTAATTATTTTGTTAAAGATTTAAACGACATATAAAAAATGGGGAGAGATTATTTATATTTAAATTAAATCAAAGAGGGATGAAATCAATGAAATAGCACAACTTTTCATTTATAAATTTTTAAAAAGGTTACTTTATGACATCAAATATAATAACATAAATGATAATTACCAAAAGAAGTAAAAGATATATTTAGGAAAAATAGGCTTGAATTATCAATTGATCTCCTTGTGATTTTTTTGAACTACTCAGATTTTCACTATCTAATTTCATTGATGATACCTAGGAGTACTTACTCAAAGTGCTAAAGGGACATCAATAGGTAAATGAAGACATTGATCTTGTACGTTTAGTTGAGCCAATGAAAGTGCTAAAGAATCATCAACATGTAATTATATATGTTGATCTTGTTGTAAGTTGAGTTGTTTTCCCTTTTCATCAATTTTCTTTCTCACTTTCGTTACCATGTTGTTGATACCTCAAGCCAAACTATTTTCCATTTCATAGACCGTCTTTTCCCTAATTTATAACTGGTTAAATAGTTGGTCCATTTCATTAACCTTTGTTGTCTTTTTATGAATAGTTCCTGGTGCGTTGTATACGTAATTTACCGTTCTTGGTTCTTGAATATTTTCCTTATTAGTAATTAACTTTTTTTATCATTTGAAGACCTATTTGAGGTCTGATTGAGCTTATTTTCAAATCACGTATTTTTGAAATAAGGCCTACCTCCTGGTAATTTTAATTTTATTTTTGGGCTGCGGGCCCAAGGGCTCCATTTCAGACCCAAATTGCTCGTGGAAAAATAGGTCTCATTCTTCACCTTTTGACCCATAGAGCATGTTGGATGATTTTGTGGCAGATCGGGTCTTTCTTTGTGCTTTCGAGGACTTGCGCCAGTGTCCAGGTAGGCTAGGCGCATCTAGGTAGGCTAGGCTTACTTTTCTTTAGACTGGACTATTATAGGGTAGTTGTGTGGTATGTCTGGATATGCAGGGTAGTTTTAGGTTGACTACCTTTTTGTATTTCTATTTTTACCTGTTTTACCTACTTTCAGGGTTCTATGGAGGGACTTAAAGGGAATTGGGTTGTGTTTGGAGTCCCGAACTTCCTGAGAGTGTCCTTGGACCCTAAAGGCTTTGTTGTGCCATGTTAAGATCCTATGAGAAAGATGTGTATGGTATGGTGAGCATGGGTGCAGTCATAGGTTTGGTAAATGGAATAGACTTAGTTAGCTGAAATTGGAGAGTTTTACTGGCTTTAAAATGGAAAGATTTTTTCTTAACTATATGTATGTATATGGCATGACCACCTATTCGTATGGTGCTATTTTTAAGGTATAAATGGAAAGAGTTTTAACTATCGCATGGTTCTATCTTAGGTATTAAGGGATGTGGTACCGACATAGACCGATTGTAAGGTATAGGCCTATTTCGAATTGTGAGGTGTGAGCCTACTCTTGATTGTGAAGGCGAGCCTTAGGTGCGATCCTGTCCTGGAATTATTGAGGTGAGGTCTTGGGCGCGAGCTCCAAATGATAGATTAGAGGTGTGGTCTCTCACATCGAGTGGCTATGTCTTGGGTTCTTCTATTCTCACCCCTGCGCATTCATCCTACCATATTTTTTTACTTGCTGGGATTAAGAGGGAGTCACAGTGATTTATTATTTGTATTGGTTCTACCTATCGGTCGGTGAGGCGTCAGGTAGGCTTTGTATGTTTTCCTTTGTAATTGTACCCAATGGTCTTATGGGGGGCCTTTTGGGTTATGTATTCTCTTTAGTTACATCTACGCCTTCTTAGTTACTTTTACCATTATTTCTTAATTTAGTACTGCTTATACTCAGTTGGAGTCTAGGTACGTTTCAATGATTTGGTTCTCGACGTTATGTGATTGTTAGGTACTCTTGAGTGGCTGGAGTATATAAAATTACTTTCTTAGACTCCATATGTTCCTTTTTGTTATTTATAGATGAATTTTGTAGCTTCATTACCGTTTACCTGCTCTTAGTGACCTGTTTTACTTTCCTCGCCTTTACTTTACTTGCGCTTTACATAGCCTAGTCTTCCTATGATGCCTAATGGGTACCTGTGTTTATAGTACTCACACTGCACTTCTGCACTGTTCGTGGTGTAAATACTGGTATAGGTCATCAAAGATTATGGATTCTTGTTAAGTAGGTTGCTGTCATACCGGAGACTATAGTGAGCTTCTGGCATCCGAGATGATCGTATCTTCCAACTACTACAACTTGCTTTATTTTATCCATAGCAGGCCTTGTGTAGTTTTAATTTTGTAGGAGCTGTATATTTATATTTTTTTGGATACTCTGATTGTAGATCCATATGCCGATTATACCAGGTCTTAGGCAGGGTTTTTATATATATATGTTGTTGTCTATTTTTTCCATTCATTGCTTATTATTTTGTTGTGAGTTGTGATAGGGCCCATTGCTTATTGCTCTGGGAAATAGGGTTAGGATGGCCTACAAGTGGGTTGATCGGTACGTAGATGTTCATATACAATATTCAGGAGGATATAAGGTACCTTAGGAAAGCTTTAAACCATTGGTTCTTCTCATGCATTATCATTGTATCAGTTCCTAGAAAGACTCACTTGGCTCACTCTTTTGCAGATGGCAGACACTCGTTCTTCGTTGTGGATGGAGACCCTCCCCCTTCATATTAGGATCCCCAACTTGAGGTTCAAAAGGGATTTGTTGAGAGTATTTGGTAGATCAGTACTCTTAATTCCTCATCTTAGCCTAGCATAACTATAGTAGACCTACTGATCCAGCCACAACCGATTCACGTACCTTCCCAGTAGCTTACACAACCACCGCCAACCTCAATCTAAAAGATGCTATGGTTGATGTTACAGATTTTTGGTATGATACTAACAAAGGCACCACCGTCATCAGTTCAGGGAGTGGCACGAGGGGCTCCACCTCCCTAGGTATCTACAACCCCATTAATACCATCTGTTTAACCCGTGTCACTAGTTTAGACCACTCCTGCATCTACTACGTTAGTAGATCAGACTATTCCATCATCTAAGGTGAGGAAAATATTATACCATTTCCTCTAGATTACACCAACCATGTTCTTAGGAGCATAGGGGCAGGACCCCCATGAGTTTCTAGATGCATGTGTAAAGATGCTGCATACTTCAGAGTTGCTGGAGACATATGGGGTTGACTTTAATATCTACTTGAGGGGTCTGCCAGTTATTGATGGATAGTGTACAGGGATAGTAGACCACCAGGTTCAGCTCCACTGACTTGGGACAGTTCAGGGAGACCTTCATCACTAAGTACGTGCCTAAGAAAGCAAAAGAGTTGCTATAAGCCTAGTTTGCAGGTCTATAATAGTGCACTATCATAGTTTTTGGGTATGAGGCCTAATTCATTAAGCTTTCTAGATATGCTAGAGAGTTGTTTCCTACTGAGGAGGAACGAATTTGCTGCTTTGATTATGGTTTGAGGTTGGATCTTCATAGTAAGGTAGAATGTATGTTAATGCTGAAGAACTCTTTCTCAAATGTTGCTGAATATGCTCATAATATAGAGATATTGGCTCGTAAGGCCCAAGGGGAAACGAGAAGAGACAGTGCCACCAAGGCAGCTATTCGGGTTCTTGGTACTGAGAAAGAGACTATGATAGGAAAGGTTAGACCAGACATTATTACCAGGATTTATTACGGACTTCGGATAGAGGAAAGAGTAGTCCGCCCGGCAAGGGACCATCTCCAGGATCATAGGGATGGATTGAGGGTTCTAGAAGTTGGTCCAAAGATAGGGGTGGTTTCTATTAGTACATTAAGGTTTTTCATTATGCTAGAGAATATACCATGGCTTATTTCTAGGATTAGTGTTATTTCTAGGTTTTTCATTATGCTAGAGAATATACCATGGCTTATTTCTAGGATTAGTGTTATACCATGGATTAGGATTAGTGAAACCATGGTATATTCTCTAGAAACAAGATATAACCCATATTAGTGTTATTCCTAGAATATGTTTCTAGGACCATAGGCTTATTTTTTGGGGGTGTCCGACTTACTTGGCCCATGTTAGAGATGTTAGTGCTGATCCTCCCTCCCTTGCATCTGTGAATATTATTTGTGAGTTTTTGGATATGTTTCCTATTGATTTACCTGGCCTCCCACTCAAGCATGATTTCGACTTTGTTATTGAGGTTGAGCCACACTAGGCCAATTTCTATTGCCCCTTACCATATGGCCCTATCAGAGCTTCATGAGTTGAATGTTAACCTATAAAACTTTATTGATAGAGGTTTTATACATCCTAGTATATCGCCTTAGGGTGCCCCGATGTCATTTTGTGAAGAAGAAGTATGGGTCTATGCAGATGTGTATTAATTATAGGCAGTTGAACAAGGTGACTATTAAGAATAAATATCCCTTTCCACTCATTGATGACTTATTTGAACAGCTATAGGGTGCCACCGTGTTTTATAAGATTGATTTAATATTCGATTATCAGCAGTTGAGGATTCTGGTTGAGGATATCCTGAAGACAGCTTTTTGGATGAGATATGGGCGTTATGAGTTTCTGGTGATGTCATTTGGGATGACTAATTCCCCTGCAGCCTTTATGGACTTAATGAATCGAGTGTTTAGGCCCTATTTGGACTCCTTTGTGGTCGTTCTTATTGATGATATGTTTGTTCAATCACGGATTCAAGCAGAGCACGAGAAGCACCTGAGGATAGTGCTCTAGACTTTGAGGAGTGTAAGATTCTATGCCAAGTTCTCAAAGTATGAGTTTTGGTATGTGTCTGTTGCTTTTCTTGTCTATATATTGTCTATGGCTGGTATTCGTGTGATTTGGCTAAGGTTTTGTGGTTCGTCATTGGCCTTGACCTACCACCCCTTTATAAATATATAATTTCCTTTGGTTAACTGGGTATTACCGCTAGTTTGTTTAGAGTTTTTTCATCCATTGCAGTTTCTTTAAGTAAATTAACGTGAAAGGGCATTGCCTTCTAGAGGTTAGATGAGTGTGAGTCTAGATTTTTGAGTCTTAAGGAGTTGTTGACTATGACTCCAGTTCTTTCCTTGCCAATTAGAGCCCTATCCAGTGTATTATGATGCTCAAGTATTATTTTGGGTTGTGTTCTAATTTAGTAGGGTCATGTTATTTCGTATGCTTTAAGGAAGCTGAAGGATCACGAGCAGAGCTACCCCACCCATGACTTAGAATTGGTGGTGGTATTTTTCGTGCTTAAGATCTAAATGCACTATCCATATGGGGTCCATCGTGATATTTATATTAATCATCGTAGTTTTCAGTACATCTTAAGTCAGAAGGACCTTAAATTGATACAACAGAGGTGGGTTGATCTCTTAAAGGACCATGACCTGAGTATTCTATTCCCAGGCTGGGCTAATGTCATTTTAGATGACTTGAGTTGGAAGGTAGTAAGTATGGGTATCCTAGCTTATATTTTGGTTTTAAAAGACCGTTGGCTCAGGGACATTAAATCCTTGGCCAATAGGCTGATTAGATTGGATATTTTAGCACCAAAATGGGTTATTACACATGTAGAGGCTAGCTGTTTATTTGATCAGATTCGGTAGCGCCAGTATGAGGACCATTGACTATCTTAGATTAGAGAGAGGGTTTTGAGGGGTGACTTCAATATGGCAATAATAGATTTTAATCATGTGTTATGGGTTGATGGTTGCCTTGCTGTTCTAAAAGTTGGTGGACTGATTCAGACTTTGTTGTGTGAGACTTATTGAACTAGATACTCTATCCATCGGGGTACTTCTAGGATGTATTGTGACTTGAGGAAACATTATTGGTGGCGGGGAATGAAGAGAGATATAACATCTTTCATGTGTCGGTGTTTGACTGTCAGCAGGTGAAGTCAAACATCAGAGATCAGGCAATGAGCTTCAAAGAGTCCCAATTCCTGAGTGGAAGTGGGAGAGGATTACAATGGATTTTGTTTCAGGACTTCCTCGCACATATAGAGTTCATGATTGTATTTGGGTCATCGTGGATCAATTGACCAAATCAACTCATTTCCTGCTGATGTATTCATCTTGGGGTGTTGAGGCCTTAGATGAGTTGTATGTTTGAGAGATGATTAGGCTCCATGGGATACCATTTTCTATCATATCTGACCACATCACATATTTAGATGTCAGTGTAGAGGAGATAGGTACTGAGGTTGCCTTGATCACAACATTTCACCCTCAGACTGATGGGTAGTTTGAGAGGACTATTCAAGTTCTTTAGATATGTTACGGGCATGTAACTTTGATTTTGGTGGTAGCTAGGATATACACCTAGCACTTCTAGAGTTTTTGTATAATACCAGTTATCATTCGAACATTCAGATAACACTATTTGAGGCCTTGTATGTTAGGTGTTGCGGATCGCTTGTTGGCTGGTTTTGTCGTGAGATACTTTTACCTAGAGTTCATATTGTTTTAGAGTCATTCAGTATTGACTTCAGGCCGCTTAGAGAAGGTAGAATTCCTATACAGATCATAGGCTTTGTCCCCTAGATTTCAGTGTTGGTGATAGGGTCTTCCTTCGGGTGTCGTCCATGAAGGCTTATGAGATTTGGTAGGTGGGATAATCTTAGCACCAGGTTTATTTGTCCTTATGAGATCACCCAGAGGGTTGGAGATATTGCCTACAGACTTTCTCGGCCTCCAAAGTTAGTTGTTGTTCATCTGGTATTTTATATATCTATGCTTCATTGGTATGTTCTTGACCCATCCCATGTGCTTTGTAGAGAGTCAGTTAAGATATATGACTGGTTTACCTATGTTGAGGAGCTAGAGGCCATTATAGATAAATATGTGAGGTGACTAAGATCCAGATATATCCTGGTTATGAAGGTTTGTTCGGTGCATTGACCAGTCGTAGAGGTTAATTTGGAGACAGAGTGTGATATGCAGCCCAATATCCATATTATTTTGAGATTTTATGTGCTACTCTTTCGTTGACTTACGAGGAGATAGTCCTTTTTAGTGGTGGATGTTGTAATGAACTGCGTGGTCATTACTTGTTTTTTAACTTTTTCTGTATTTAGAGCCTTCTATTAGCTTCCTAAAGTCATTATGACATGCTGGGACCACTAGTTTGGTTCCTTGGAATTTCTATAGCTTGTTATCTCAGTTTTCCTATTTTAAAGGCATAACCTTGAAATAATGGAAATTGAGAGTGAAATCTTAGTAAAAGTTCTTGAAATTAGATTCTAACAGTTTCATCAGCTCTGATATACTAAATTTAGTCTAGTTAGACCTTTAATTCAGGTCCCGGGGCTTTTGTTTTTCGTTTGAGCTATTTTGTGGAAATTTCGTTCCCTTGGAGTTCATTTTAGAGCTTGGGATGGCTTTTGATGATCAGAATGATGTTTTAGAATTTAGACACTCCATTAGCTTTAGAATGTTGATTTTGGACTAGTTGGGTAGTGGTGCGTTTCTCAAGATGTTCGACCTCATTTTAGGGTCCGTATGGAAAGTTAAAAAATCATTGATTCTGGTTTGTTTGGTTTAGGGGTTTTTTTGCTCAAACAACCTCTGTTGATCATTTTATCAATTCTGTTGAGTCTAGAATATGTTACTTAAAAAGTTACATATTTGGTTTATTGATTTTGGACTCCATTTCAATTCCGAGCCTTTCATTTAGAATTTCAGTTATTGCAAATTTTTTTGTAGAAATAGTTCTTCAGTGCTATCAGGGTAAAGATGAGTTTCCCTAATTAGATTGGTCGGTGTTATGGGAGCAGATCATGTCTATTCCCCCCTTTTCTATCCTTTAGCTCGATCACACTGTGGTGGCGGGATCGAGCCAATCTTGATTTTAATGATTTAGTGCCATCTGCGCTGGCTAGGCCGACCGCGCTGAGTCACGCCAAGGCATATTTATATCAGTTCAGTCAAATTATTAGACTATTTTAACATTTACTTCTATTCCAAAATCCTTGGTTCTTTGTCTCTTTCAGCTCTTAAAGTGTGTCAATTGCTAATGGTTGTTGGGGAAGTGGTTCCTTGTGTTTAATTCCTCATTCTAGGTGAGTTCCTTCTCCTTCTATGAAAACTTTGCTTGGTGAAGCTTTAATGGTGATTCTAGTTGCTTGGGTTAATTGAGGTGGCATTCTTGATTTCCATATGGTTTTATTGTTTGTGGAGTTTTAGGTGGTGGTTGTGGGCTTTCTCCTTCGTTTTCCAGGTGCATTGCATGCATAACTTCACGTTCTTCATTCTTGAATATTTTCCTTATTAGTAAATAACTTTCTAGTCCATTTAAGGACATATTTGAGATCTTATTATTCTCATTTTTGAACCACGTGTTCCTTGAGCAGAGGCATACCTCCAGGTAATTTAGTTTTATTTTTCGATTTGGGGGACCCACAGGCCCTTTTATGCTTGATGTTTGACCCAAATTTCTCATAGCGATATGGGTCTCATTCTTCACCTTTTGAACCATGGAGCATGTTTTTGCTAGTTTTAAGCTAGTTCGGGTGATTTTGCAGTGATTTAGGCCTTTCTGTATGCTTTCAAGGACTCGACTCAGCGCCTAAGTAGGCTAGACTTATTTTTCTTTAGATTGGATTACTATAGGGTACTTCTATGGTGTGGCAGGCTGTACCGGATTGTGCTTAGGTTTTCTACCTTTTGATATTGCTATTTTTACTTATTTTACCTTCTCCGGGGTTCTTATTGAGGGATGTAAAGGGAATTAGGTTGTTTGTGGAGTCTCGACCTTGCTAAGAGAGGCCTTTGACCTAGCAACTGTGTTGTGCCACGTTGAGGTCCTATGAGTAAGATATGTACTTAGATGGTGGCTTCTAGAAGATCTTAATGTGCTTTAGACTTATCTATGTTATTCCTGTGCTGCATTCATGCATTTTAGACATTAGGTTGTGGCATGGTAAGCATGGGTGTGACCCGGCTATGGTAAATGGAATACAAACTTGGTTATATAAAACTGGAGAGTTTTACTAGCTTTAAACTGGAAAACATTTTCCTTACCTATATGGACGTATATGCCACGACCACATATTGGTATGATACTATTTTTAAGGTATAAATAGAAAGATTTTTTACTGTCGGGGGATTCTTTCTTGGGTATTGAGGGATGCGGTTCCAACATAGACATAATGTAAGGCGTCTCCTATTTCAAATTGTGAGGCACGAGCCTACCTTAGAATTATTGAGGCGTAGTCTCGGGAACGAGCCCTTAATGATAGATTGGAGGTCGGTCTCCCGCATCGAGTGGCTATGTATTGGGTTCTGCTATTCTCTCCCCCGTGCATTCATCCTACCATGTTTTTTGTACGTGCCAGGCTTAAGGGTGGAGTCACAGTGATTTCTTAGTTGTATTGGTTGTGCCAACGACGGGATGTGGCATTAGTGAGGTTTTATATATTTTCCTTTCTGTTTGTACCTAGTGGTCTTATGGGGGGAATTTTGGGTTATATATTCTCTTTACTTACATCCATGCCTTCTTTGTTATTTTTACCATTATCAGTTGCTTTAGTACTACTTATACTCGGCTGGGTTCCAGGTACGCTGCTATGATTTGATTTTTGGCATTATGTGATAGTTAGGACTTTTGAGCGGTTGAAGTACTTAAACTTACTTTCTTAGACTCCATATGTTCCTTTTCTTTATTTATAGCTGAATTTTGTATCTTTTTCTAGCTTTGAATTCCTAGTTAGCTTTATTACTATTTACCTGCTCTTATTGATCTGTTTTACTTTCCTCGCCTTTACCTTACTTGTGCTTTACTTTAGCCCAGTTGGCCTATGATGCCTACAGGGTCCCTGTGTTTATGATACTCATCCTACACTTCTGCACTATATTCATGGTGCAGATATTGGTATGGGTCATCGGATATTATGAGATTATGTTGAGTAGGTTGTTGTCATACCAAAGACTATGGTGAACTTCTAGCGTCCGAGTTGATCGTGTTTTCCAGATGTGCATCTTGCTTTAATTTGTCCATAGAAGGCCCTGTGTAGTTGTACTTATTAGGATTTGTATATGTATATATTTTTTGGATACTCTAATTGTAGCTCCATATGCCGATGAAACCAGGTCTTGGGCAGGGTTGTGTAGCTCGGAGCGACAATAAATAGGCCATATAAAAGCTCACAACTAAATAATAAGGCAATGAACTAGAGAAATAGAAAATATATGTATATATACACACACACAACCCTGCCCAAGACCTGGTATCATCGGCATATGGAGCTACAATTAATGTATCCAAAAAATATGTGTGTGTGTATGTATGTATGTATGTATGTATATATGTATGTATATTTCAGTGATCTACTTTTAAAACATAAAAGATGCATATTTCATATCCAAACAAGGGTAACTTATAAATAATTTTACATAATTGAAATATTTGGGTGTTCAAACATTAATCGAGATAATAATTTAACCGTACATATAGAAACATAAATATTATCCCATTTTAAGTTGTATATATCTTTGATGTATTTTCTTTGTATGGTAGAAAATTCTTCCCATCCATACTTTGACTCAAGTGTCAAAGTTTGATGGGATAGCTATTTGGAATTACTTCTAAAACATAAAAAGGATTCTTCACACCCAAACATGGGATCAACAAGGAGTTTTCCCCTTTTGAATAGCCTTCGAGTGCGCCCAATATATTAAAAATGGATTCTATACATAAACACGAATCCAACGGTACCTATATAACTAATTCGAAAATGGATCCAAAAATTCAAACTCAAAACCTCAATTCAAATATGAATTTTTCTTTCAAAATTATGTTACCCATAATTTGGGAGTTCAAATACAAAATTCATAAAAATCTGAGTTAAAATCGACCTTCAAATGTCAAATTAATATTTCTAAGCTTAGATAAGAAAACCTGATTTGAATCCTTTAAAAATCAAGAATAAAAGATGGAATCATGAAATACGTACTAAAAAGATATCTTTGAATTTTGGAGCTTACTAACTGATCAAATCTTTGAATTTTACTTTTAAACTTTCCAAAGTGGATTAAGAATCTCCTAAAATATTTTAGTAAAGTCTAGATTTTCAAATAAGGAACAAATATCTCAAAAAGGTCTTTATGAGGTCTTAAAAATTAAGAAATTATCAAATTACTCCTCATTAAAACAATACAAAAATCCATGAAAAGGGTTTCAATAGGCACATCCACAGACCGTGGAATCAATCCACAAGTTGTGGATGGGTTTGGGGATTCCCAGGAAAAGAAATAGGCTACTAGGCACATTCTATGGTCCACTCTATGAACCACATAATCAATCCATGTCCCGTGGAATAATCAGTGTTTGGTTCCAGAGACGAAAATCATTAGGCTGAATTTCACTACTAGTTGCACATGTTATGGACCACATTCCATGAGTCGGGGACCCATTCTATGACTCACTGGGCCAATTTTCACACTTACTTTAAAATGACCCTGCGAATTCATTTAGAAATTCATGCGCACAAATCATATATGGACAAAGACTAATTTCGATCTTCGACACTTAATGAAGCAATTGAAATATGAATTTGAGGTCTCCTTGATCGATATCCATTTAGGAAAATTCTAAATTAAACTTCTCAAATGACACTATCTAAACACATAATCTCACAGCAAAGACCCAATACCAAACGGAACCACATCAACGAGTCAAATATATCCTAACCAAACTATGAGGTAGGATAAAATTATCATTTGGAACAAAAGGTAAAAAGTAACCTGGAGGTTCATCACATCATCCATCAATAAGAACTATGTGCGTCCTCGAATATATAGAAATATAGATCACCTAAAGATAAAAAAAGTTGGGGATATCTACTATGCATTTCTGACTTAATCTTCTAAGTAGCCTCTTCAATCAGGTGATACCTCCACCGTACATTCATAGAAGCTATCTCCTTAGTCCTCAACTTTCAAAGCTACCCGTCTTAGCCACTAGATCTCCTTAAAAGTCAATCCTGGATCCAATTCCATTAAATCCTACTGGATCATCACATGCAAATCATTGAAAATGTAATTTTGTAACATCGATACATGAAATATTAGGTGCATAAATGATAACCCAGGTAGCATTCCCAAAGGACATGATAGCACCTATCCTACTCCATCAGGGTAGGTATGCCTAAAACACAACGAAGATCATAAAATCAACCCAAGATATGAAGAAAATCAAGAATTTAAAATGGAAATTAGAATACTAGATAATAGGGATGAAACCTAAAATACAAATGTAAAACATAAAAATACCCTAAACACTCAACTATAGTAGTACTAGAGCCGCTCTCCGACTAGCCATCCCCATGCTCATAATTGACCAGATTCAGCAGTCCAGTTCATCTTGGTGAGTCTCATGGTTTGAGGTCCAGATCTTCTTTAGAGTTATCTTTATTTTAGTGTAGCTTCAGACTTCTTATATGTTATTAAAGCTAGCTAGGGACATATCCTAGCAACTAAGTTATTCATTTTTTTAGTGGCTTTTAGACAAATATTGCAGTTGAGATTTGGTTTCAGTGTTTCATTTATTATTTATATACTTGATTATTGTGAGATTCCCATCTTTTGAGTTTATAATACTTTTATTTCAATGAGTGTATGTGTGAGTAGGTGAATGTTAGATCTGAGGGTACTTTTGGGTCACCTGGTGATTTTGGATGACTTGAGGTGTCTAGGGTGTACACTTAGGGAATGAAAAAATTGTTATCATTGAAATAGGTTTGAGTGTCCTAGGATGTGTTAAATCCAACATTAGGTATAGTTTCTTTTATAGGTGTGAAGCACACCACACTTATAACTGAGAGTTTATTAATCATTTAGAAAAGTTTTTCTTTGTTTATGTATTAACTTTGTTATGTGAATTTAACCCCAAGAATATTTTCTAGAATCATGCTTTACACATTTCAGATCATGCCTCCCATAATAGCACTAGTTTGTAGTAACGTAGCTCGTCAGGCCAAAAACCAGGATCAACTAAATCAGTCTCCTCCAGTTCCAGTTCCCCTAGTTCCTAAGCCTCATCTAGATAATGTCAGCATAGTAGGATTTAGGAATGCAATTTAGTTTCTAGTTTAAACTGTCATTGCTCAAGACTAGCAGTAGTTCGGGTAAGGGAGTTTATAAGAATGAACCCTTGAGATTTCTATGGTTCTAGAGTAGGGGAGTATTCCTAGAACTTTATTGAGGAGGTTTGTCGGGTATATGATGTGATGAGGGTTTATGATATGGATAGAGTAGAATTAACATCATATCATCTGAAGTATATTTCTAGCTCCTCGAAAGATCAATGGAGTAAGAGTAGGGTAATAAGTGCAACCCCTCATTTAAAGGCTGAGTTTTAGGAAGCCTTCTTAGGCCTTTTATTCCCGAGAGATAAGAGGTAGGAGTGGACCCATGACTTTATAAACTTGGAGAAGTGATCCATGTCCCTGGAAAAGTATGGAATGAGATTTACTCAGCTGTCCAGGTACGCACTAGATATGGTTGCCGAGATGCACAATCGAATAAACATATTTGTTTTTAGTCTCTCCCTTTATTTGCTAAAATGTCACGACCCATATTTACCCTTGGAAGTGACATGGCATGCATCCATAGCCTTGTAGTGGCTCCAAAATTTAGTGATCCCATAGTTATTTTTATGTTTTTGCAACTCCCTATGTACTTAGAGCGTTCTTGTAACTGCCCCAAGTAAATTATGACTTGTTGGGATCGATATGTTGGATCTCTAGTAGTTAGTATAGTGTAATTCCTTTGTAATTGTGACTTTTTTGGGACTTACTCGGTTTATATGATCCCGAATGTCATTTTTTTCTCTTCCATTAAGTTCAAAATATCGATTACATAAATATTTCATGAACTAAAATGGACACATGATGAATAGAGATGTTATTACCTCAAGAAGGGATGGAACTAGAAGGAAAAATATGGATATTATCTCATCATTTCGGCCTCTGCCTCCCAAGTAGCCCCCTAAACTGCTTGGATCCTTAAGAGAACCTTTACTGAAGTTATCTCTATGTTCCTCAATTGATGAACCTCTCTATCAAGAATATGAACGGGTACCTCCTCAGGTCAAACTATCACGAATGCTGGTATCCTCGATCGGAACTATCAAAGATGGATTACTCATGCATTTCCTCAATAAAGAAGCATGGAAAACAGGGTGAACCACTGCTAACTCTGATGGAATATGTATCTGATAGGCAACCTTGACTACCCTCCTAAAATTTTATAAGGTCTAATATACCTTGGACTCAACTTACCTTTTCTACCAAATCTCATGACTCCATACATAGGAAATACCTTCCAAAATACCCAATCATCTACATCAAACTCTAACTCTCTCCTACTTATATCTTCATAAGATATCTATCTACTCTAGGTGGCCTGCACTTTGTTTATAGCATCAAGAAAAAACTCTGGACATATAATAGTTGCCTCACAAACCTCAAACCAACCAATCGAAGACCATACTACCTCCTATATAATGTCTTAAATGGAGCCATATGAATACTCGAATGATATCTTTTGTTGTATGAAAACTTAATAAAAGGCAGGTTCTAGACCCACTTACCTTTGAAATCGATCACACACGCCCTGTATATCCTTCAACGTCTGAATAGTTCTCTTTTCCTGCAAATGAAAAACGGTGCTTGGGTGGACTTGGGTATCGACTCCTCTGAAAAGATCTCTAAAATTGAGATGTAAACTTCAGACCATGTATGAGATAATAGAATGAGGTATACCATACATACGAACAATATCCCTCAAGTAGATCCTACCATACTGCTTTCTAAATAACTGGTGTGAATAGGTAGAAACTGAGCAGACTTAGTCATTCGATCTAATATCACCTATATGAAATCATACCTCTGGGCTAACGGATCGATGAAAAAATCCATGTTAATAGCCTCCCACTTCCATATCAAAATCTCATATTGTTTCATATCACCTGCTAGTCTTTGGTGATCTACCTTCACTTGCCGACAATTAAGACTCCTAGCTACAAACTCCGCTATGTCCTTCTTCATACTTTCCAACCAATACACCTGTCTCAGGTCTCTATACATATTAGTAGCTCTAGGAGGAACAAAATACTGGGAACTATGATCCTCTCTCTCATACCATCAACTACTGGAACATAAAGGCGATCTTGATAACAAAGAACTACATCTCCTCCTTTAGAGAAAACCTGTAATTTATGCTTATTGATTGTATCTTTTATATTAACTGGAACCGGATCACTACCTTGCTTCTCTTTCAGCTCAACCACAAGAGAAGACTTAGAAGCATTCTTAACAAACATACCACCAGCCTCTACACCAATCAACCTAACCCCAAGGTGTGCAAGACTATGCACATCTCTAGCTAACTACCTCTTATCCCATTAACATGCGATGTACTCCCCAAAGACAACCTGCTAAGGGCACAACCACTACATTGGCCTTCCCCAAATGATATATCATATTCAAGTCATAATCCTTAAACAACTTAAGCCACCTTATCTGATGAAAATTAGAATCCTTCTGGTCAAACACATGTTGTAAACTCTTATAGTTGGTGAAGGCATCTACATACACTCCATATAAGTAGTAACTCTATAACTTCAAATAAAAAACCATAAATGCAAGTAAGTCTCAACCAATTTCGATCAGAATCAATCTTTTGGAATCTACTCGAATACCCTTGATGGAAATAATGTAACCAAGAAAGGTGACTGACTAAAGCTAAAACTCATTATTAGAAAACTTATCATAAAGCTGATGCTCTCTAAAGATCAAAAGAACAACTCAAAGATGGTTTGCATACTCTTCCTCCCTTCTAGAATAAACCAGAATATCGCCAATGAAGATAATTACAAACAGGTCCAAGTAGGGCTTGAAAACCCTATTCATAAGGTACATGAAAGCTGCAAGAGAATTACTAAAAAAACACATGACCACGAAATTAAAATGGCTATAACAAGTGCAAAAAGATTTATTCAAAATATCTACCTCTCTGAGATGTGAGGCAGCTCAAGTCCATGAAGATTCCGGTAGTGAAGGTTCGTTGACCACATAGACCAGTCAAGGAGCCTACCTGGGAGACAGAGCATGATATGCGGGCTCAGTATCCACATCTGTTCAAGCCTTCAGGTACTATTCCTTTCTTGACATTTGAGGATAAAAGTCCTTTTTAGTAGGGGATCTTGTAATGACCCATTTGGTCATTTCCTTGCTTTCTATCTTTTTATGTGCTTAGAGCTATCTGGTAATTGACCCTAGTCATTTATGACGTATTGGGACCGATAGCTCAATGTCCTGACAGCTCGTTTTCCCATTATCTAAGTTTTCCTATTTTGAAGTTTCAGTTTTGAAATAGTAGAACTTAAGAGTAAAATTATAAGGAACAAATCAAAATTGAATTCGTATAGTTTTGTTAGCTCTGAAATGGTGACCTTGGTCTAAGTGGACCTTTAGTTCGTGTCCTGGGCTTTCTCATTTTGATTTTTGGGTTGTTTTGTGGAAATTTAGCTCAACCAAAGCTCATTTTGGAGCCTAGGTGGTGTTTTGGTGATCGGAGGGTCAGATTAGAATTTCGATGTTGATTTTGGGCTAGTTGATTCATTGGTTTGCTTTCTGAGGTGGCCGGGAATGTTTTGAGTTGGTTTGTAGAAAGTCCAAAGATTGGCTCCTTTGATCCTTTTGCGTTTGGGGTCCTTTTCTCTTAAATGGCCTCGATTGGTCCTTTCATTAATTTTGTTGTTTGTAGTGTGTTTTCCACCCGAAAGGCAATTTTGGTTTGCTAGATTTGGAATCGGGATTCTCGTTTTAGGCCCCTCAGGGAATTCATGTTTTTCTAAGTTTAGTTGCAGGTTGCAGATCGTATCAGTGACCCCTTGAATGCCTTGGCATGGTCACCCCAGAGTCTAGGGAGCTTCCTTGGTAAGGTCGCCTCAGCACCCAGGAAGCCATCCTAGCAGGGTCGCCCCAACTGCCTAAATGGCACCCCAACGACCATCACAACCTATAAATAAGGGTTTGCCCCCTTCATTTTCCAGAATTTTGCTTCTTCATTTTATTGCCTTGTCCTGGCTTTGTGAGCTGAGTTTTGAGTGTTTCAAGCTGAGGGGAGTGGTGGGGAGTTACGTGATTGATCGTGTGAGTTTGGGGTGCTAGTATTTTTGAGTATTTCTTATTTTGTATGCTTTCTTTTAGTTTATGTAAAATGTTTTTATTTCCTTATTTTTAAACCTTGTTTTCTCCTTCGATTCCTTATCTCCTTAAGCTCAAATTTGGACCACGAGTCCCCCGAGCTGAGGGCTTAGTGCTGGTATACTTAGTTTAATTTTTTGGGATGTGGGGCTCGTTTTTGACCTAGGTTGCTAATTGCAATATGGGTCTCATTCTTCAGTTTTAATCCCTAGATTCATAATTTTATAGTTTCGGGTGACATCGACTATATTGGAGCTTTGGGTCCATGGTGTTCTCACTTTGGGGATTTTTGCCGGCACCTAGGTAAGATAGGTTTATTTATGTGTATTGTAGACTGGGTTATTAGTTGTGCTTGTGATATGGCTAGTAGTGTGGGTTGGGTTTTAGGTTAATCATTGTATTTTCTTTAGCTGATATCTTTTTGGATTCTGGGGGGCCGTGAGAGCGCATAGAGGGTGAAGGGTTGTATGCCGAGCTCCTAGCCCCACTGTGTGAAGGCTACAAACCTTGGGAACTATTTTAGTGGTTGTGCGAGGAGTATGGTGATATGGGTTCTTAGCTAGTGGCCTTTGGACGATCCTAGACTCTAGTTACTTTTTGTTTTTATTATTATCATTATTGTTGTTGCTATATTGTGTTGAAACACCTGTATACTACTGTTTTGTTTGGTTACTAGCACTGATAGGGGTGAGGCCCCGAGATTGACACTTTGAGGATGAGGCCCTGGTTACTAGCACTAATAGGAGGCGAGACCCCGAGTTTGGCACTATGAAGGCGAGGCTCTAGTTACTGGCACTAACAGGGGGTGAGGCCTCCAGTTTGGCAATGTGAGGGCGAGGCCCTATTTACTGGCACTAATAGGGGCGAGGCCCCGAGATTGGCACTGTGAGGGCGAGGCCCTGGTTACTGGAACTGATAGGGGGTGAGGCCCTAAGATTGGGATTATGCGGGCAAGGCCAT
>JBDJHY010191090.1:0-11840 GCA_039654485.1 Withania somnifera
AAGTTATAAAACAACTATCAGAATATAACAGGGATAACTCTGACAACAAAAGAAAAATCGGCCAGCATGGACGTTGATTGCTCATCATGTCTCCTGGAATAACACTGAGCTAACTCGCGCGATCACGCTCACCGTGTTGACTATTGCTAGGATTTGCATCACAAAAAGATGCAAAAGTTAGGTGTGAGTACGAAAACAATGGGTACCCAGTAGGCATCATAGGACGATTGGGCATAAGTAAGTATAAACAGGGTAAAGTGCGATTGAGTAGCAACAATAGAAGTCACAACATCAATCAACAAGTATGAAAGAAATTCAATTATCATGGTATAATACATAAAAACAAGATCACAAGAAAATTATAACCAATACGACACGTACCTGGAGCTCCAACATGACCGGTACAACAAAGAACCACAAAAGATAATACCAAGCTAGTAATAAACTAATCCAATCGCAATTAAGGAAAGGAAAGTAGCCATAACAACCCGAGCTAGATACAAAGCACATCAGCATATAAGTAACCCAATGAGACTTCTTTTGTAAACTTGAAAAGTACAACCGAGAACAAAGAATGCAATAAAAAGGGGTACTAAAAAGTAAATAGTGCCCGTATGCACCCTCCACTTTATGTGACCTTTTATACTGCTCATAAGCACAGTCGTGGAAAGTATAAATAGAATAGATAAGAAATCACTTTCCAATTATCATACTATCCAAAAGCCTAGTTACCTTTTAAAACATCAAAGCATGGTCGAGACAGAGAATAATTGGCCTACCTAGATCGGCTCTAAAGCCACCAACATAAATCAGGGGATACCTACTAAGATCTAACCACTAGCGTAGTTCCCTACCCAACCTCAACTACGTTCCATAGTAGGCGTTAAGCATGTAGTAAGGGCCTCATAGCCATAGGGAAGTATATCAAATGATAAAGCTAGAAAAATTGGTTGTAGGCTAAGATAACAACTGTAACAAGGCTCCAAACTAGTAACCCACCCCGAGCTAGAAATTTACCAAGCATATAAAATACCAAATACCTAGTATAAGATAAGTAAGTCGTAGACTACCTAGATTTTAGAGATAACCTCAAAGAACACACTTAGATAACCAAGAATCACCAACGAAGTTTGAAATCGCAAGAAGCTAGAAAAAAATATAACCTACGCATCAAGATGAGTCCAACAAGACACATATTACTATAGAAATAACGAGGTCAAAATCCAAACTAAAAATGGTTTGTAAACCTTATAGCCCAGAAAAATAGAATACTTATACTACCACATAGAACACAACTCATGAAATGTATGGTAGAAAATAGAGAACAATCTGATGGAGAATAATCGAGAAAATAAGCCCTATAAAGTTTATATAATATAGAAAACTTAATAACGAAAGAAGAATCGAAGAATTACTTGGTAGAAACTATTGTAGAACCACCGGGGTATGATTCAAAAGATTAAAATCACTCAAAACCCTCTTAATTGACCTGTTTATATGTCAGCAATGGAGAAAATTGAGAGAGTTTTGAAACTTTTTGTCAAAAATAAAGAAGAAGAAATATTTATAGGGCTACCAGGAGGTGTACCACGATCACAGCCCTGGTAACGCGATTGCAACCCCTGTTCACTTTTCCCTTAGCAATTACGTCCCTTAGCCCAACAATCGCGATTCGATGATACACAGCCATCCTCAATTTGAACAATTAAGGCTCAGCATGGAAATAGAGTCCGATCTCGACAATCTATATATGAAATCTTTAAGTAATAGATATTTCAAACTTAATAAAATCGAAGAAAAGTCAATTAGAAATTGTCTAAGTTGAATAAGTCCCAAATTAACAATAATTAAAGAAATTTAAACTAAAAGTTGTTAGAGAACTAACCTACGATCCCAGAAGGTCACCAACGACTTGGGGAACTTATGAGAATTCTCTAAAAAAAGAAAAATTGCAAAAATACAAAAATGACCTTAAGGTTCATTACAACATCTGCCGCTAAAGAAACTTTCATCCACGAAAGTTAAAAAAGAAGGGAGTACCTGAGGAATCAAACAAATAAAGGTACCGGGCTTGCATATCCCTCTTTCTCCTAAGTAGCTTCGTCGACTAAAGATGGACCCAACGAACTCTCATAAAAGAAATACCTCTAGACCTAAGGCATCTCACATCTCTACCAATAACATCCTCAGGCTTTTCAACATAATTCAATTGATTGTCTAGCCAAAAATGACTCATAATAAAGTACATGAAAGGGACCAGGCACATAACAGTGGAGCATAAAGACGTGAAACACTGTATGGACTGTTGTTAGCTCTGGAGGTAGGGCCAATCTATTGGCAACATCGCTAATATGCTCGGTGATTTTATATGGTCTAATAAATCTAGGGTTGAGCTGCCTCTTTGACCAAATGGCATGATGCCCTTCATGGGAGAAACCCGCAAGAATACCATGTCCCCCATACTAAACTATAGAGGCTAAAGTCTACGTTCTACATTAATCTTCTGTCTACTCTGTGTTGTCTATTCTCTGTCCTGAATAACCCTGACTCTCTCTATAGTATCTCGCACTAAGTTTGAAGTCTGTGGTAGAATCTTGACACAACTATACCAACAAATTGTTAATCTGCGATGCCTACCATATAGAGCTTCTAGTGGTGCCATCTGAATGTTAGAATGGTAGTTGTTATTATATGAGAACTCTGCTAAAGCCAAATGTTGATCCCTACTACCACCAAAATAAAAGACACAAACCCAAAATGTATCCTGGAGTACCTGAATAGTCCGCTCGAACTGTCCAACTATTTGTGGATGAAAAACAGTACTCAGAGACACCTCTGTACCCATCACTCACTATACAGTCCTCCAAAATCAGGAGGTGAACTGAGTACCTCAATTTGAAATGATGAAAACTGAAACCGCATAAAGATGATGAATCTCCTTAAGATACAAGACAACAAGTCTCTCGTCACCCCAAGAAGATGAAGTTGGTAGAAAGTGAGCGGATTTGGTCAATTGATCCATAATAACCAATATAAAATCATGACCTATTGAACTACCAGGGAGTCCATAAGCAAAATCCATAGTAACCCTCTCCCAATTCCACTTTGGAATAGGGAGTCGTTGTAACACACCACCTGGTCTAAAGTGCTCGAACTTCACCTTCTGGTGGTTCAAGCATTGGGAAACAAACTTGGTAACATCAAATCTCAAACGATGATACCAATAGTATTTTCTCAGATATCGCCGCATCTTCGTGATACCCAGGTGTTTAGTATATCTAGTACAATGGGTCTTACAAAAATTGTTTGAATTAAATCATCAAAATTGGGACAAAAATATGGTTGCCCATCCATAATACACTTTTAGTACCTAAAGAAGCACCATTGTAATCACCCCTCAAAATCAACTCTCGAATACAAAACAAGGATCTATCCTTGTACTGTCACTACCGAATTTGATCAAATAGAGTAGGTCTAGACTCAATGTATACAAGGACTCTGTTCAGATCTAATATGTCTAATTTGACCAAATGAATAGCCAAAAACTAGATATATAAGGCAACGACCCCTCTAAAGTTGAGATAGAAGCCAAACTACTCATACTAACTACCTTCATGCTTAAGGTGTCTATAATGACATTCACCCTTCTTGGACTGTCAAGGATGCTAATATCTTAATCTTTCAGAAGCTCAAACCATATCCCCCTTCCCTCTGGCTCAATATGTACTATAGGCTGCGATGGTCAATAAAGATCTCACAGTGAACTCCATAGAGGTAATGTCTCCAGATTTTGAGCAGAAAAACTACCATCACCAACTCAAAATCATGGGTGGTTAGTGGTGCTCATAAACCTTCAATTGATGTGAATAATATGCAATAACTATCCCCTACTGCATCAATGCACACCCCAAACCAATATCAGAGGCCTTACAATAATTATATACAGCTGACCCTTAAATGGAAGTGACAATACTGGTAGTGAAGTGAGAAACTCCTTAAGCCTTAAAAAACTAGACTCACAATCCTCAGACTATCGAAAAGAGCATCCTTCCGAGTCAATCTGGTCATATGAGCTGCTATGGAAATAAATCGTCTGTAATAGCCGGCAAACCAAATAAAACTGCGAACCTATGAGGGAGTGGTAGATCGAGGCCAATCACAAATGGCTGAAACCTTTGCTGGATCCACACTGATTCCTTTTGCATATACACATGCCCCCAAAAAGCAACCGAGTCTAACCAAAATGCACACTTTCAAAACTTTGCATAAAGTTGGTCAATCCTTAGTCTGGAGTATAACTCTTAAATGCTCCTCATGCTGCTTCCGACTTCAGGAGTGAAGTGGGATGTCATCAATGAATACAATCACAAAGGAATTTGGATACAACCTGAAAATTTTGGTCAGAAGATATATAAATGTGGCCGGGGAATTAGTCAGCCTAAAAGGCATGACTAAGAACTCAAAGTGTCCATACTAGGTCCAGAAGGTAGTCTTTGAAATGTTCCCAGCCTAAATCCTCAACCGGTGATAACCCGGACTCAAGTCAATCTTTGAGAACATAGTATCACCCTGAAGCTGATAAAAAAGGTCATCAATCTGCGACAAAGGATACTTATTCTACACGGTGATCTTATTCAACTGCCTGTGGTCAATACACATATGCATAATCCTATCCTTCTTTTTCATAAATAACATTAGAAACCCTACATGAAACACTAGGACAAATAAAATCTCTATTAATCAAATCCAAAATCAGAGTACTGAGCTCCCAGACCTCTGCTGGAGCCATACAATAAGGTTCAATCAAAATGGGTTGGTGCCTGGCTCAACCTCGATAGAAAATTTACAACACACTTAGGTGGGGGGCCAGGAAATTCATTAGGGAAAATATTGAGAGACTCTCTAACAATGGGCAGAGACTTAGAGGAAGGAGGATCAGTACTTACATCATGAACATACGCTAAGTAAGTCGTACAAGCCTTGGCTAAAAATCTACTAGAATGCTTACTAGATATCACTAGCATCGGGGAGTGGCTAATAGGTCAATTCCACACCACTGGGGATATATCGAGCATAGATAAGGTGATGGTCTTGGATAAACATTCAAGGACAACATGATGAGGGGATAACTAATCCATGCCTAGAAGCACATCAAAGTCAATCATGAGGGGATAACTAATCCATGCCTAGTACGACAGATATGGCCATCTAGGACGGAAGTTCCACAAATGGATTTAATCCCACGTACAAAATCCTTGTATTTGTATACCGGATCCTCAGGGAAGTGCCCTATCTCATGTACACATGAAATCTCATAAAAAGCCAACTAGGGCATACTTATCAAGGAAAATCTTGAGCTCAGACCCTATATCACATCTTAGTGGAAAATCTCAAGTCTGTCCATGAAGGAAAATGAAGTCTCAGTAAAATCCAACAGTCGCCTCATACGCAAAATCCAGAAATCACAGTGACAGTGAGAAAGCATGATCAATAATGTGAGAAAATAAGTTTATATTTCTCATTAACGCGATCATAGAAAGTATAAATAAAATAGATAAGAAAACACTTTCCAATTATCATACTATCCAAAAGCCCTATTACCTTTTAAAACATCAATACATACTTAAGACATAAAACAACTAGCCTGCCTAGATCGGCTCTAAAGACACCAACATGAACCAAGGGATAGCTACTAAGCTCTAACCACTGGTTTAATTCCTTCCCTAAATTCAACTATGTTTTAGAGTCTGCGTAAAATATGTATGAAGGGCCTCGTAGCCCTACAGAAGTATATCAAATGATAAAGCTATAAAAATAGACTGTAGGCTAAGATAACAACTGAAACGATGCTCCAAACCAGTAACCCATCCCCGAGATAGAAAGCTACCAAACATATAGAATACTAAATACCCAATCTAAGATAAGTAAGTCATAGCCTACCTAAATTTTGGCGATAACCTCGAAGAACGCATTGAGATAACCAAGAGTCATGAATGAATCTCAAAATTGCACGAAGCTAGAAAAAAATAACCCATACGTCAAGTCAAGTAAAACAAGCTCTATATTGCTTTAGAAGTAGTGGGGTCAAAATCCAAACTAAAAATGGATCTGTAAATCCTAATAGCCCAAAAAAATAGAATACTTATACCAACACGTAGAGTACAACTCATGGAATGTATGGTACAAAATAGAGCTCAATCCAATGGATAATAATAGAGAAAATAAGCCCTAAATTTTTTTATAATATAGAAAACTTTATAATTAAAAAAGAATCGAAGAATTACCCAATAGAAACGATCGTAAAACCACCGGGATATGATTCTATAGATTAAAATCACTCAAAACCCTCTTTGACCTATTTATATGCTCAGCTATGGAGAAATTGAGAAGGTTGGAAACTTTCGTCAAAAATTAAGAAGAAATATTTATGAGGATGTCAGGCGGTGCATCCCAATCACGACCATGGCTACTTGATTGTCTCCCTTGGTCACTTTTCCCTTCACGATAGAAAACCTCAGCCCAACAGTCCCGATGCTTTAAACCCAACCAGACTCAATTTGAATAACTGAGGCTCGGGATAGAAATAGAATTTAATTTTGACAATTCATATATGAAATATTTATATAATCAATATTCGAGGCTCAAAGGAATCGACGAAAAGATGATTTAAGAGAATATAATATTAGTATGGTTCGAAGTAACAATAATAAAAGAAATTTAAACTATAAAACTGTCAGCGAACCAACATACCAATCCCAACAAGTCATGAACGACTTGGGGAAATTATGAGAATGCTCACAAAAAATACAAAAATACGAATTTGACCCCGAGGGTCATTACATATAATAACATATTTATTGATGATATCTTTGGTACAATATAATGCAATATTGTAAAAGATTATGAGGATTTGAATTCTATGTTCATTTAAGCATGTTGACATAGAAGTAGTTTTCAAGTGGAAAGTTGTATGTTGGTAAACGTAAAACTTATGACTTGCAATTTAGACATTAAAAGATGTTTCATTTGATATTGTCACTTGATAAAATTTATATGAAAAATTCTCTTAAGGATTTGAAATGCCTGAAGCATATAAAATTTCTAGAAAACTTTTTTACAATCCTTATAAGGCATATAATCTTGGAGAGTTTTCAAAAGCAATGGATTATCTGCTAAAGTGAGGAACTTACAGAATCAGATAATCATGTAGTACCAATCTTATGCAACTGATGTATTTATACATCTTGTTATAATTGGGAATGATATAGTTATACTCCTAAATGGGGATACTGAAATAAGAGCACTTGCATATAGCCAATGAAAGTGTTCGTATGAATATGTTTATCCTAACAAATATTGTCAAGAATTTGTTGATTATGAAATGTAGATTTTAAAAGGATATTTCACCACAATCTTTCTACAAACATGATCTTCAAAAGAATGGTGATATCAACATACGAAAAATTCATTCAAGTGATTATATGGTTGATTCAATCACCAAGTATCAACCAACTACAACCTTCGAGAATATGGTGTACAAGATTGAAATGTGAAGATTCAAGCTTTCAAAGTGATGTTCTGATTAGGGGGAGTTAATACGCACTGTACTCTTTTCTCCTCATAAGGTTTTGTCCCACTAGGTTTTCCTTCTAAGATTTTAATGAGGCAGCCAAGATGGGTATTATTAGACATGTGTACTCTTTTTGCATCACTAGATTTTTTTCCATTGATTTTTTAGGAAGGTTTTAACGAGGCACATTATTTTTCAAATAGACATTCAAGAGGGAGTGCTATATATATATGATATTATATTAAATGCCTATTTATGATTGTGAATCTTTTATTTATAATTATTGTATAACCCTATTTTTGAGTACAAGCTAGTTTTTTCCTTATAAACAAATATAGGGTTTCTTCCTCCCTAAATATTTTTTTCATAACATCTACTTTTAAAATAAAGATTAAATAAAACGAAATGAATGGAGTATGCCTTTCTCTTGATGTGTTAAAAGTAAAAATAAAAATAAAATTTAGTATAATGGACAAATAAAAATAAATTATAAGAGGGGATACTTTTTAATTAAAATATACAAGTTATGAAATTAATATAGTATCCTATGCACAATAAAATGAAATAACTAATACCCATATAAACACAATTCTAGTAAGTTGTACTAAACTAACAAAAAGTTGACTCACCCTCTACACAAAAGATACTCCCTCTGTTCCCTTTTAGCTAAATATACTCCCTCTGCTTTCTTTTATCTGAAATATTTTATTTTTTCAAGAGTTAATTTAATTAATTTTAAAAATTAAATTAAATTAAATTTATTAACTATTTGAAAATTAAAATTTAAATATTTAAAAATTATCTAAAAATATAATAATTTTTATTTTTAATATTATTTAAAAATATATCTTAAAATCTTACTAACAAAAGAAATTATGTCAACTAAAAAAAAGTAAGCGAGAGAGTATATGATTAGCATAAAAGGTAGTCATATTACATTAATTTTGGTGAACAAATAATCGTGAAAGAGGCCAAAATAAGGCACTACAAAAGAAATTATATACAGGAAATACCAAAACAAGTAATAAAAACTCGATACCAAAAATTTTACTGGTACTGGAAGCAATAGGGAGCAGTCTTTTTGCATTCCGCTATTGTACTGTACCTTCCCCCTCAAGGCATCTCTGTATCAAATTCCCAAATCCCTTCTTTTCTTCACTAACTCTCTCCCATTTCATTTTATGCTTCTCTTCTTTCTTTGTTCTTTTTGTTTTTCATATTTTTTAGAATATTTGATAAGGTATATAATATCAGTATTAACTAGCTCCCATGCATACGTGTTTCTTAATTATTTTTTTTGTTGATGGCTGTGAATATGTAATGTGTAAATAGGTCATGTTCAGATTTCAAAGTTTTTGTTGATTTTTAGTGTTTACATCTATAGATGAATTTCTTCTAGTAACTATAAAATTTTTCGTTTTTGACTCTTTATGTGTAATCTGTACGTGGGTCACTACCGCAATGCAAGAGATCCTATTCTTTGGACCTGTATTCAACATTCTGTTTTCTATTATATTTCTCCATTTTGCTTTATGTTTATGTCTTTGCATTTTAGTCTGTACATGGGTAATATTCAGATTTTTATTTTTTTTATAGTTTGTTCATATGTGGTTGTGCCGGTTTTTCATCACACTCTTGTTTTTCCACCAATATGCCCTGCATTTAATCTGTTTTTCCAAGTAAAAGGACTGGCGCTTGTGGTGTACATTTTAATTTCGATGGACATTCAGAGTTTTGTGTTTGTTTATTTACAATCCCTCGTCCTCCTCACTCCCACTCCCATTTTTAAATAAAAATATTTACTCTGTTTATTCAGGTAAAAGAGAATAGGTTTTTGTGCTCTAAATTTTTATTTGTTGTCATTTTATGATTCTTCATTTGTAATCCGTAAATGGGTCACATTTAGATTTTTTATGTTGTTCATGTATATTGTCAACACTAATTTTTTTGGCTACAACACTGTTTTTCTAGGCAAAAGAAACACGACTGTATTTGTTTCTCTTTGCTCTTATATCTACTTTGTTTTACAGTACGTAGTTATTTTTTCTAAGGAAAAAAAATTCTGTTACTTGAGTGATAAATTTTACGGGTAATCTTGGTAAGTTAGTTGTTCAATTCACCACCTTGTAAACCAGAACTGAGAGTGTGAAGGTTCATATTCTGGTATCAAATTTTAACCCAAATAGTATTATCCTTTTTCTTTTTGTTTCCATGCATATGTACATTCTTGGCTATTTGTAGGATTTATACATTAGAAAGTTCGCAAAATTCGTTTTCTCATGTTTGTTTTTGTCATCTAAGTGCCTTTGTAAACATTGGGTTAGCTATGTCTCTCTATTATGTGCCTCTATAAACATTAGTTTAACTCTCTCTTTGGTCATGTATTTACTCTCTGTGTGTTGCTGTACCTAGTTCATTTTTCCTGGCTAACTATGATATTTCTCACATCAGTTAACCTCATGTATCTAAGTTATTTCGTTAGTTTGTGTAATGTTCAACTCTCTGTTCAATTACTAATACATGTTTCTTTCTTAATTCAAATGCTTATATCAAGTCTCTTTTACTTTCTTAGCTATGTTTATACATTATTGGCTATCTGTAGGATTTATATGAAAATTTAGTGTTAAATATATCTTCTTTTCCTATATGATGTAACCTTTTGGCATTGAAACCAAATGGTATGATCACATTCACATTTTAGAGATTTCAGTTTTGAAACTTAATTTTGAAAATTATCCAATTTTGCTGGCTTAGGTCTGCTGAAATATGTCCGTGTCATCTGAAAAAAAAGTGATATTAGTGAATCAGAGATGGAAGGATAAGTTGATACATGGTATCAGAAATTAAAGGAATGTTATACGAGGGAAAAGATTTCAGGTGAAGTTTACCAGTGTCCATTCTGTCTTGGAAAGAAGAAGCAGGTATACAGTTTCAATAACCGTCTTCAGCGTTCCTTGGGAGTGAGGAACGCTTGCTCACAAAGAAGGAAATTAAACGATAAAGGAAAGCATTTAGCCCTTACAAAGTACTTGAACACTGATTTGAAGAAAGATTCTCTTCCAATATCTGATCATGAAATGGAAACTGAATTACAACCAAGACATAATGGGAATGATGTTGATGAGAAATATGCATTTCCTTGGATGGGAATTGTAGCCTTGAGTTGGAAGGCGGGCGTTTGGTGGGAAAAGTGGCTCATGGCTCAGGGATGATTTGAGAAGGAAAGGGTTTAGTCCATTGAGGGTACATCCATTATGGAACTGTAGAGGTCATTCAGGGACAACTGTGGTCGAATTTATAATTTATTGGATTAGATTAGCTTATGCAATTAAGTTGCAGAATAGCTATGAATTAGAACATCAAGGGAAGAAGGACTATTTAGCTACACATGATAAGGGAGATAAATAATATGGTTGGGTTGCAAAGGCTGATGATTATAACTCATCAGGTATAATTGGTGACTATCTGAGAAAACTGTAGATTTAAAATCCATCTCTGAGGTTGAGATAGAAGAGAAGGGCAAAAATGGTTTGTTTGTCTCTAATCGGGCTAACACAATCGAGGCCAAACGTAGGAGCCTCAAAGAGATAGAGAGAAAATGCAATGGAACTTCCATGAGCCTAAGCAATGTGATGAGGCAAAGAGATGCAATGATCCAAGAGTATAAAAAGGTACATATTTTCTCCTATGGATAGTAGCTAGTTTAATATCACACTTTGAA
This sequence comes from Withania somnifera, assembly GCA_039654485.1. Lineage (NCBI taxonomy): Eukaryota > Viridiplantae > Streptophyta > Magnoliopsida > Solanales > Solanaceae > Withania > Withania somnifera. The sequence continues at coordinate 11,292 of JBDJHY010191090.1, forward strand.
TTAGGTACATATTTTCTCCTGCGGATAGTAGCTATTTTAATATCACACTTTGAATTTTCATGTCTCCTCTTACATTAAAGACCTACAAAGGATGGCAAAGAATGCTCGTGATCAACTTCAAAAGATGTTCAAGGATCAAGAGTAAAGTAAATTGTATTTTGAAGCACGACGCAAAGATCTTGAGTTGTGTGAAAAGGAATTAGTGGAAAGGGAGGCTCTCAATGATAATTAGAGACAAGAGCTTCATTTATTGAAAGAAACAGTATAAAGTCTTACTTGATTAACACTGTTTTTCTTCTCCATGTATTTTATGAGAGATGGCAAGAAAGGAAAGTGTTTTGCCTTTGTCCTCTCTGTTCTAAGTGTGTACTGCACTTTTCTTAACATATAGCCAGGCAAAATAAAAATGAAGTTAAGGAGATGTGAAATCCTTAGGACTGATCATGGGCTTAGACTTATGCTGTTGAGAACCCTTTTAATGTCTGGATTGGTGGCTTCAGCGACAAACATATCCAGCAGTACCATGACATCTAGGAAATTGAACTAAGT
>JBDJHY010191101.1:0-11840 GCA_039654485.1 Withania somnifera
GCCGCTATTAGAATCAATCTTAGGCTTGCTAGGGTTATTGAATCCAATAATCTTGTAAGTGATTGGGAGTAGTAGGAGTCTGTTTATATTATTAACCTTAATCTGAGATTAATAATATAACTGGTGACAAACACATAATCGTCTACTTAGTGCTTCGCTTGGTGTTAATAGGGAAGAAAGCATTAATGCCTTTATGAGAGTTAAACAACACATTCCAATTTTCTTAAGTAATTGGTGACTAAAGGACTATCAATCATAACTTCAACCCCTAAACCAACAATCAATGTAACAAGTGTCCTTAGTGAAATCAAGTCCATATATGTGTGTGTGTGTGTAACTCCATAGCCCTGGAACCATTACTCATATTGATCTACCTTTCTTTTTTTTATCCAATTCGTACTTCTTCATCTTAGTTACTCTAGATTTATACAATCTCCCAACTCTTATTCTAATTTACTCAATTGTATTCTAAAGTGAGTTCTTATATGAATGATTTAGTGAAACTAATTCATAATTCCAAGTCCCTGTGGGTTCGACATTTGGCTCGCAAGACCCATTATATTACTCGTACGACCACGTAACTTGCATGTGTACTAAGGAGAAATATCCGTCATCTTCATAACTCATACAAAGATGACAATAAGTGATAAACAAGTCTCCATTACTCACTATTGAGTCCTCACAAACAAATATTGATGAGTGGCCTAAGAACCACTCATTACGCCCAAATGCATAGTTAAATGGATTGTTTTCGTCATTATTATATCAAATTCTAATGTTAGTTTAGTTTATACTTTGGGTGAATACTTGATTTTTAAGAAACCAAGAAGATTGAAAATGAAATGCAGGGTTTGGAGAACAAAATGTCTTTATGGTAATTGAAAAGTGCACCGCCATCACTAACGGCGGACCGTCGTCTTAATACAACCACCACCATGCAATCCAAGAAGATGATCTCAAGGACCGACAAAGAAGGCAGACCACCTCCCTAGATGGTGAACCTCCATCCTCAATGGAATTCATCACCATATCCAAGGGCAGTACCATCATCCTACCTGCTAAACCTGAGACTGCTGCCAAAGACGGCAGCCAACCAGTGTTAACAGCGAACCACTATCCAGAACGATGGTGGCTTTAGTTTACCGCTTTTGCAAAAATCTAAGACATATAAAAGGCATTTTTAAACTAAAAAACACACAGTAATTGTAAAAAGAAAAAAAACATCTAGTATAGAGAAAAACAAGAGAGAAAAGCAAGAAAAACCTTTGTTGATTGCATTTATTCCCATTCTATTAGTTTTGTATTCAGTTTTATATTAATTGGAGAAGAGAATTTTATCTATAGCAGTAGCATCATGTTTGACTATGTTCCTCTTAATGGTAATCATTCTTTTCCTTTAATTATGTGTAGTTAATCCATTTAACTTGGGAGTGTGCTGATGATATGCTTTAGTTAGTTGTATGGGGAATGGGTGTTTGATTAAGTAGGTTGTGTAAATGTGGTGTCTATTGGGTAACCCATGTTCTGTGTAGTATTGGGGGATGGAAACTCTAAATCATTGTGTAGCTAGTGTAAGAGCTACGAGAGTGGAGTTACACCTGCGGGTTTCTTAATGGCATTGATTGGATTGGGTCTGATGAACTAGCATACTGGAGATCGGATGCTAGGAAGTGAGGCTTATGGTTGCATATAAGAGTGTGTTCAAGCTTTTGAAAGATTGATATGAATGCCAAGAATTGTTAAATAGGGATGTTTAAGTGTTCACATAGAACCTAGCTTACACAACATCGACATAATGTTATTAACTCAAAAACCCTATCACCCCCAATACTAGCTAAATGTATCTAAGCACATTCCCAAGTATCTCTTGTGATGACATGAAAATTTAACATCATAATATTGAAGCACACCCCCCATTTTATTTTTACATTTTTATCGAGTTAATTTATATGACTTAGTGAATCATTACACCATTGTGAATATAGGCTAATTCACTACCTGTGAATTTGACCCTGACTCATAGTTGGGTACTTATACTTGAGAATGATCGCGTGCGCATTTCTATTGTCTTCAAAGGTGTAATTGAGTGTTATCATTTTTTGGCGTCGTTGCCGGGGAGTGAAAAAATTTATTTCACTGTGCTAGTGTAATTGTTCACTTCTTGTGCTAATTAACTGAGTTTTGCATGGTTTGTCTCTTGTGCTAAAAAAGGTGACGCTATGAATAGGAGTAACCATGAAAACCACTCTTACAATTGGGGTGGCCCCGATATAGAGAACGAGCACATGGACGAAACAGGATTAGCAAGTGCCATTTGGCTTTCTCAAACTGAGGGGAATTTCGTCTTTCATGTGACAAGCACAATGTTGGATCTGCTTCAAATGAAAGGATTATTTGGAGGCATGCCACATGAAGACCCACATGTAAACATAAAGAACTTTTTGGGAGTGTGCAACCCATTTATCATCTCTAACATCTCTCAAGACTCTACGGCTGAGGCTCTTTCCATTCTCCCTAACAGGAGAAACTGTAGTATGGTTAGGGGAACTTCCCCACTGGTCGATCACCACCTGGGAAGAATTAAAAAGGGCCTTCTTGTAAATATTCTTTCCACAATTCCATATGATTCAACTTCGAGATGTTATCACTACCTTCAGATCCAATCACCAAGAACCATTGTATGAGACTTGGATGAGGTTCAAGAAAGCTGTTGCAAAATTCCACGACCATGATTTACCGGACAAAGTGCTACTTCAAATTTCTATAGAGCACTTAGTCCTTTGAACAAGACCTTGGTGGATAATTTAGTGAGGGGGTCCATGACGAATGCAATGTTTAGGTTATCTTCATTTCTCCTTGACGAGTTGGCTACTAACAACACAGCATGGCATACTCAGGATGCCGAGGTGGCAGGGGGTGCTCTCTCTTCATCCACGAGTGGCTATCCTATGAGGAAAAATGACGACCTTGAAGAAAAGATGTCCAGACTAATGACCCATATGGATCTTGTTACCAAAAATTTCATAGGTGCCGCAGCTAAGCCCGTGTATGCCATCTTTGAACATGGTGATAGATTTAAAGATGAAGAAGAATTTATTTCTATGTATGAGGAGAAAGTGAAATTTATGAATGTTCAAGGGATGGGTTCTCGTCCTGCCTATAAATGGCAAGTCGGGAATCAAGGTTGGAACCAAGATAAGGTGGGAAACCGATATAATCAAGAAACAGAAAGAGATAATGATGAATTTGATCACTACGGGGGTTAGAAGGCGAGGAACAATGGTGACCTCTATGTTCCTCCAAATGAGAGAGCACGACCCCAAGAAGTAGAAAACTCCTCATCTATTTCTAAGATGGAATACATGTTGGCTAAAATCCTGGAAAAAATGGATGGTACCAACAAAGATATCCAAAGAATGAATCAAGAGATGCGAGGTATGAAAGGTGACATCTCCTCTATGAATCACATGGTATCATCTCATTCATCCACAACCAAACAACTTGCTCAATTGAACCCTCGTCAAAAAGGGGTCTTGCCAAGTGACATTATTTCAAATCCTAAGAACAATACACATCGTATGGTTGTGGTCACACGAAGTGGAAAGGGATTGCTAGTAGACAATACGGAAGAAGTTGTTGCTCCAAAGGCAAAAAGAGATGACGAGATGGTAGTTGAACATGAGCCCCTTGGTAAAGGCGATGAGCAAATTGAAAAACTCAAGGAAGTTGAGACAAGCAATGGTCCCAAAATTCCAAGGGCCAACATGGAAGATAAAGTAGGGGAAGACACTCAAAAGAAGTTATTACCGAAGGTAAATCCCCCCTTCCCATAAAGGCTCAAGAAAGCAAATAAGGACTCGAAATTCCAAATATTCTTATCAATGTTCAATAGCTTGTCCATCAACATCCCAATGATAGAGGCCTTGATACAAATATCGAGTCATGCCTGGTTCATGAAAGATTTCGCAAAAAGGTATTTAGATTTGGAGACCGTTAGAAGTCTCTCATCATTGTAGTGCAATAATGACCAACACTTCGGTGGTAAAAAAGGAAGATCTGGGAGCATTCACTATTCCTTGCACTATTGGCTTCTAAGAGTTCATAAAAGCATCGTGTGACTTTGGAGAAAGTATAAATTTGATGCCATATGCCATTTACAAGAAGTTAGGCTTCAGTGTACGAAAACCTACCACCATACGGCTATTGATGGCCGACTGGTCAATCAAATCACCTATTAGTATATTATTTGATGTGTTGGTAAAGGTTGAAAAGTTTATTTTCTCGGCCGACTTTATGGTGCTTGATTGTGAAGTTGACTTTGAGATCCCTATTATTTTAGAATGCCCATTACTTGCTATTGGGAGGGCCCTTGAGGATGTTGAAAGCGGAAAGCTCAAATTTCGAGTAAATGATGAAGAGGTGACATTTAATGAGTACAAATCTATGAAATAACCAAACAAATTGTATATAGTCATAATTCTTGATGTGATTGATGAAGAAGTTGCACAAGTTGCCGAGGTGGAAAGAATCGGAGAATCCCTTGCAGTGGTATTGCTAAATTATGAGGGCAATGAAGTAACCGACTATGATAAAGTGGTAGCTTCACTCCATGGGTTGGGGCCTTGTTCAAGGAACCCGATAAAGTTGAACCTTGATTTGAAAAATAGGGACAGCCCATCGACAAAGCCCTCCATTGATGAGCCGCCAACATTTGAATTAAAGGCTCTCCCAAGTCATTTGCAATACCTTTATTTGGGAAGCAACAACACTTTGTCAGTCATTATTTCATCTTCATTGGTTGAATGGAAAATTGATGCATTGAGGCCAATCCTTCAAAAATTTATCAAGGCTATTGGGTGGTATATAGCAGATATTATTGGCATCCCTCCGGGTATTTTTACTCATAAGATACAGTTGATTCCTGAAGCTACAGGTAGTGTGGAGCACCAAAGAAGGCTCAATGAGCCCATGCAAGAAGTAGAAAAGAAATAAATCATCAAGTGACTAGATGCAGAGGTAGTATACCGAATCTCTAATAGTCCATGGGTAAGCCCGGTCTAATTTATGCCCAAAAAAGGGCGCATGATAGTAGTGAAGAATGACAAGAAAGAACTGGTACCTTTGAGACCCGTCACTCGATGGATATTATGCATGGACTATCGGATACTAAATTTGTTCACCGAACGGAACCATTTCCCAATGCCATTCATGGACCAAATGCTTGATAGACTAGGAGGTAGAGGATGGTATTGCTTTTTTGATGGCTACTCCAGTTACAACCAAATTACAGTAGCCCCAGAGAACCAAGAGAAGATCACATTCACTTGTCCTTATGGCACATTTTCCTTCCAACGAATGCCATTTGGCCTTTGTAATGCTCCCGCCACCTTCCAAAGGTGCATGTTGTCCATTTTCTCTGATATGGTGGAGGACACCACTGAAGTTTTCATGGATGACTTTTCAGTGGTAGGTGACTCATTTGAGGAATGCCTCAAGAACATAAGCATGGCCTTGAAATGATACGTGAAGAATAACCAAGTCCTAAATTGGGAGAAATTCCACTTTATGGTAAAAGAGGGAATTGTGTTTGGGCACAAAATATATGAGAAGGGTATCAGAGTTGATCAAGCTAAATTTGAAGTGATATCTAGGTTTCCACTACCAATCAACATGAAAGGAGTCAAGAGCTTCCTTGGTCATTCGAATTTCTATCGTCGCTTCATAAAGGACTTCTCAATTCATTTTTGATGACAAATGCTTAAAGGCTTTTGAAACACTGAAAGAGAAGCTCACCACCGCTCCAATCATGATAGGCCCAGATTGGTCTCTCTCTTTTGAGATCATGTGCGATGCCAGTGGACTAGCTCTTGGGGTGTCCTTGGGATAAAAGAAAGGAAAGTTATTCCATCTGATTTATTATGCAAGTCAAACTATGAATACGGCCCACAGAAACTACACGGTGACAGAACAAGAACTCCTAGCCGTGGTGTATGGATTTGAAAAGTTCAAAGCCTATCTCTTAGGAACCAAAGTGATATTCCACACCAACCACTCGGCCACTCGGTAATTGATGGCCAAGAAAAAAGCCAAGCCACACCTAATTGGGTGGATACTTTTGCTATAAGAGCTTAATTTTTATGTCAAAGATAGGAAGGGCTACAAATGGCAGACCATTTTTCAAGGTTGGAGCCATCCCCAATTGAGCATGAACATAGCGGTGAGATCAATGAGGCATTCCCATACAAAAGATCATGATGTTTTAAAAAAGTGAAATCCCGTGGTATGCAGACTTCGCTAACTACATCGTTTGTGGGGAATTGTCGAGTGGGATGGACTCTCAACGGAAAAAGCAGTTCTTGAGAGAGGTCAAATGGTACTCTTGGAATGAGCCTTACCTATTTCAACTTTGTGCGGATGGATTGATCTGTCGATGTGTGTTGAATGAGGAGTCAAGAGCCATTATTGAGAAATGCCATGCTTCACCGGTTGGGGGACATCATGGACCCATTCGAACCACACACAAAGTTCTTCAAAGTGGATTTTATTGACCCTATATCCATAAATATGTTACAGATTTTGTTAAGCCATGTCATAGATGCCAAACGCACGGTGGTATCACTATGAGGCATGAAATGCCACTAAAGCCTATACTCGAGGTTGAAATCTTTGATGTTTGGGGTGTAGACTTTATGGGACCATTTTTTGAGCTTCTATGGTAACAAGTACATTTTGGTGGGAGTCAACTATGTGTCGAAATGGGTAGAGGCAGTCGCACTACCTACCAATGAGAGTAAATGGGTGAAACAATTCCTGAAAAGAATATTTTTACTTAATTCGGTATCCCCCCTCGAGCAATCATTAGTGATGGAGGATCACACTTTTGTAATAAGATTTTTGAGGGATTTCTCTCCAAATACGGGGCTAAACATCGAGTCACAACATCGTACCACCCTCAGGCAAGTGGCCAAGTTGAAGTCTCTAACTGTGAGGTGAAGAGCATCTTCGAGAATACTGTCAATGCTAGTAGGGCAGATTGGTCAAGGAAGTTAGATGATGCCCTTTGGGCGTATCGAACCACCTATAAAACTCCCATAGGGATTCCCCTCCTCTCAGATGATATATGGCAAAGCTTGCCACCTACCTGTCGAGCTTGAGCACCATGTATATTTTGCTTTGACAAAGCTCAATGTTGATTGGGATGCAGCCACCTAAAATCATTTGCTCCACTTGAATATGATAGAAAAATTCCAAATTGAAGCATTTGAAAATGCATCCATATACAAGGAGAGGATGAAGAAATGACATGATGCCAAGATTTTGAAAAGAGAGTTCTCCTCGGGTAACGATGTTTGCTATACAATTCAAGATTGAAGCTCTTCCCAGGGAAACTAAAATCGAGGTGGTCAGGACCCTTCAAAGTCTTGCAAGTGTTTCCTAGGGGAGATGTTGAACTAGGGGGAAATAATGGATCAAAATTTATGGTAAATGGTCAAAGGCTCAAGCACTACCGTGTGGGTGATCCTGTTGAGCGAAAGGTGGATGTGGTTCACCTACTTGAAGCATGATTGTGTTGAGAATTATGTCATACCATGACGTTAAATATGACGTTTCTTGGGAGGCAACCCAAGTTTTTACTTTGTGCATTTTTCTAATGGGTGTTCAATGTTATAGGAATAGATGAGTGGAGGCTCGAAAGTTCAATCTATGACATTGACTTGGTCGACGGTCACCACCGTCTCTAACGGTGGTCCTCCTTCTAGAAGGGCGGTATAAGAAAAGGAAATCCAAAGTATTCTACCACATACGGTAGTACTACCGACAAGGATGACAGTACTGCCGATAAGGACGACGGTACCACCGACAAGGACGACGGTACCACCGACAAGGATGGCGGTTCACCATCCAAAATGAAAGACCATAAGTTCAAAGCCTACCTCATAACTCAAACGGTGGTATACAGTACTTCACGACTGTCCGCCGTCTCGAACAGTGGTCACTTACACCGCCGTGTCAAGAGTTTTTATGTACCTAAAACGGTTATTTCTTTGGTTTCATTCAAACAACTTCTCCCCCCACTACTCACCTCCATTCACTATACTTGTTCTCCCATTACTAATTCATTTTTTCTCTTATATAATCCATTTTCCCTTTTATTTTATTTTATTTTCATTCACCACACTCACTTTCACACAATTAGTTTCTCAATTCTCTGTTGCACGAATCAACATCTTTCTTTCATTACTTCTTTGGTTTAGGGTGTACCAGGTTAGAATACCATCTTTAATTCAATAATGATGTTTGTGAGTGGCATGTATAAAGAACATTGAAATTTGAACCTATGCTAGCATTAGACATTGTTGTTCTTAATCTACCTGTTGAGATTGAGGGTGTATAATTGGGATTTTGGGGTGTTTTTTCAGCTTGCAGCACTAATGGTATCATGTGGTTAAGATTTTTTTGACTTGTATTAATGCAATGTTTGTGTTCTCATGTGTCCCTATTTTACATTGTTTTGATCATTTCCTTCCCCAAATCTATTGGTCTTGATTGTTTCCATGTGGTGGTATAGATAAGGGGCAACGGGAAATTGCTTAAAAATAGAGGAGAATAAGTTTCTTGAAAAGTCTTTTGGTATTCCTTGAAGCGGTCACCACCATCTCTAACAGAGGTCCGCCATTTTTCCCAGCAACCATAGTCCAGTAACTGTCAAAGACGGCGGTCACCACCTTCCAAGAGGGCAGTCATCGTCTCCCTAGACGACGGTCCTCCGTATTAACAGTAGTTTCCTGTGACTTGATTTGTTGTTCATTTTTCTAACCCATTCCCTGTACTGATTCTCTGTCTTGCATGGACATGCCTCCACGAGAATTAATCTCTACCAAACTAAAGAAGAAAGGCATCACCATAAGAGAACCACACTCAATTGAAGAGTATTTGCGTCAAGTGTAACCACCCTGAGGGAAGGGAAATCTTACATTGATAGATAAAACCTCTGATTCAGAGGCACAAATGCTAGCTCCACCACCAAATTCTTTAGTCTCTAAAACCTCCTCACCATTACCAATCAGCTGGTCTGACTCAAAAAATAATGATAAGGTCAAAGGGGCAGCCACACCAGTCCATACACCCCTGCCAGTCGCCTCTCCTCCCCCCAAATGGAGGAGGTAAGTCACTCCCATCAGGACCAAAGCTATAAGGAGATAGAACTGCTTCATGGTAACAGGCCAGTAAACCATCATCAAGGAAAAGTGTTTGTCTCTAGTTGGGCTAAAGGAACGGTGTCCAGCAATACTAGAGCAAATTGCCAAGCAGGGTTTCCAATGGTACACCAAAACATTGCCTAATTTCGTGCCAACCTGGGTTTGAGAGTTTTATCATGCCTTTACCAAGGCATTACCAGATCAGAAAAAGAAAAGGGCAGACCCATCTACTTTCCGACCTCAGTCAGGCTATGAAGGGTTAAAGTTCATGCAGATGTGATGTTGTGCTTGAGATTTGGAAGACAGCCTATGAAGGTGCTCGCTATCTTACCCACAGGTTGTCCAACATTTTGGATCAGGAACGAGGCTAGCTAGCAGGTTTGATGAGTAGTAGCACCCCTACATGGCTTGATATGGTATTTCAGATTAACAAGTGTTATATTCATGTCACAGCTCGATATTAGCTTACATTTTTCAATGTCAACCTTGCTTCATCACTGAATGAATCTATTGTGTGGTTTCACTAGGATCTCATGATCGGGTCAATCATCAACATAGAGTCTCTAAATATCGGTGAGATTATTTTAGATGAGATTGTGATCATTTCTACGGGATGAAGAAAACTATAAAACTTGCCTTCCCATGCCTTGTATCAAAGTTATGCCGTAGAGCAGGGGTTCTGAGGACCGATGGAGTGGATATAGAATTGAGGTAGTCTGCACCATCGATTATACCAGGATAGAACAAGAAATGCAGGAAGAATTGTATCGTCAGCCTGGGTTTGCTGAGGAAGTCGTTGTCGGTTATGCAGATTATCAGTATGACCCTATGGATACAACCTTCACAACTTCTAAAGTTGAGATGCCGACAGCCGCTCTTGGTGGTGATGAGGGGATACAGGTTTATGAGGATATGTTACTTATCTCAGCAGCCTCTTCGTCGATACCTTCTACAATCCCATCTATTGGAGGGCCCACAGAGCTGCCCCATTTTCAGCACCTTCCTGCAGCCAGACCTCCTCCAGTCAGACCCTCTCCAGCTTAGCCATCGCCAGCTCGTCACACTATTTTTTAGGGCTATCATGGTCCCAAGAGACCAGCCTCTATAGATGAGCCCAAGTGAATCCTGTTATGATCATGCGGATTGGCCAAGTGGCCTTAGCAGCTGAGCAACGATCTATCAACCTGGAATATGACATGGACTTGCTAGTCATGGCTAGGGTGAATCTAGCTATCAGGCCGATGCAGCAACAGATGCAGCAGCTTACTCGCACAGTTCATAGTTATGGGGTACGGTTCGAGGACATCGGAGCCACTTTAAGGCAAGGCCAGCAGACTCAAGATAGAGATGCCAGGATTTTACAGGAAGCCTGTTAAGAGATAATAGACACAGTTGCTCAGTTGCGGATGGACCTTGACATTATCACTGCCACTGACCTAACACGGGTATTTAGGCCCCTATTCCATCAGAGCCTCTATATGCTGAGGAACTACACCGAACAACTCAAGACGAAGATCCCCCAGTTCAGGTTGAGGTCACAGCTGCGGGCGAAGATCACACTGAGGTTTTTGGGAATTTACAGGACTTGGATGCTCAGCTGTTTGCTAAAGGGATAGCCTGCTCTCTCCATGATCAGTCCACGATTGGCTCCAGTAGGAGCAAAGATGTTAAGGATTCCTTTGATCCAGCTATTGCACCAGCTGAGGACGTTCCTCCTCCTTTACAAGCTTGAGCCACCATGGGACTCTTTCCTCCTTTGCCTTGCTCTTTCATTAGCTACATTGGGGACAATGCATTTCTCTTTGTTAGGGGAAGGGTAGTTGGTAATTTTTTTGTAGTGCGGGGTGAATTTTGTTCAACTCTTTATTTTTTACTTGTATTTGATAATGAAATTAATGATTCAAATCTTAGTTAATTTATTAGTTTACTTGGTAATCTTAGCTAGCTATTTTTGTTTGTTGTTTATTTTATTTTGGTAATTGAGTGGCATTTCCATATGATAGACAGAGTAACGAATTTATTAAGGGAAATGTCATAGTTTGTTGGTAGCTTTTGTAATTATAGGTGAATGGCTCGTTTGGTGATAATGGTTAGTCTCCATAATACGTCAACCCCTATGGAAATCCTTACAAAGTATGAAAATCAAAATGCGTGGAAAATAAATAACTTCGTGAAATTTTTTTTTTTTTGTGACTCTTGCTTCACTAGTGGAATTTTTATGTTGAAAATGACTCTAATTGTTCTTGCTTAGGAAGAAAAATATAGTCATCCTAAATAATTCATATGTCATGTGTAGTAAGATTTTTTTGACCAACTCTTTTGTTGCTTGTATTTTCTAGAACTTTCCCGGTTAGTCTTTTGATACTAATCTTGATTGATTTTGGGGGAGAAATGACCCTAGGCCTTTGTTTTGAGTGTTTCAAACCCACTTGGACTAAATATCCTACCCTTACATAATGTGTCTATCCCTTGTTACCCCGTTGAGCCTTGGTCCTTTTCCTTGGCACCATATTACAAGCCTTGATCCATTCTTGAATTAAATCCTCTTTTGAACCCATCCCTCCTTGAATGCTAGACTTAGCAACTTAGACTTTTAGCCTAAGTTGGGGGTCATGATGAGATGAAGGATATGTTCTATGT